>QYAM01000069.1:0-110274 GCA_003988965.1 Neobulgaria alba
TTGCCCGATGGTTCGGTTACGACAATTCCAGGTACAACAGAGACAATTTCATCTACGTCCCAGCAGCCATCAGTAACTACGGTGCCGCCATTRACTTCCACGTTACCCGATGGCTCCGTAACGACTATCCCTGGGACCACTTCCACAATAGGTCCAATTACCTCTCCTCCAAGTACCTCCGGAGGTGGCTCTGGAACAACTTCCGTTTCTACAAACACCGACACAAATCTCGTGCCTTGTGGGGTCTTTCTCCCTGTGTGTATTGCTTGTTTGCTTCCACCTTTGTTCCTTTGTTTCCCTCCAGGAACCGGCCCACCCCCAACGTCCATACCAACCTTACCAGACAATACTCAGACCACAGCCTCAACCGGGAGTCGCTCTAGCAGTAGTGGCTGCCAAACGGTCACAGTAACTGATCTTTTTGTCTCTTGTCAATCAATAGATGTAAGTATTTCAATTTCTTAATATACCCTTTCACTTCAGATATCCCAACGTCTTAACTCTTGGGCCTGTTCCAAGAGCAGACCACCCATGAAGCATTTTCATCACTTCATATTTACCTTGTTATGCAACTCTAACTCTGAGATTTTTTAGTCAACTTCTTCAACCTGCTCAACAACTCGGTCTGTAACCATAACCGGATGCAGCTTAATTCCAGAAACTACAACTACCAGGGTAGCTTGCCCATCGCCTACTTTCGAGTCAGATCAAGGAGAGAACGACAGCTGCGATGATACCATTGGTTGCGAAGACAATGGCTGCAGTGGTGTCATCCTTCCAACGGTATCCGCAGTGGGCGGGCCAATTTGCCAACTGTTATCCGCAGGATGTCCTTGTATCCCATCGGCCAACACGCCAGGATTCTGTGGCCCATTAGGGCCTTGCAATTTTGTTGGCTGCAACGGAATTAAAGTACATCCAACAGATCAATTTGGAACCTGTCAAGGTCCCCATTCGGGGTGCCCATGTGTAATTCAATCAACCATCTCAACCACCACAACTTCAACAACAACAACAACAACGTCTGCCGCACCATCAGCAACTTCAGGCTTCTGGATCGTAGGTCTGAAAGTTGAGGAAAATGGCTCGCATGATTCCGTTGAAGTCGTTCCTGATGCAGGTATTAATTGTGCAAATATCGTGGCTAATGAGGGTAAATACGCTGCTTTTGCTGTTACTGAGGATTCATCTGGAAATATCGCTGCTTTCCTCTTCCCCGAACAATTGATTTCTACGAATCAATTCTTTCTTGCACAGGCTGCGGGGACGGCTGGGCCGGGAGGTCCGATTTGTGGTGTGAAGGATCTAGTCCTCGAACTCACTGCCACGGGAAATAGTTTGATTCCCTTTAGTAAGTGTATTCCTCCAAGCTTGGATTTGCGGAGCTAATGTATGTATCTAGATTGGGTGGATAGTGCAAGTTCCCCATCAACTGGATTTTGCGTTCCTGTTTCAGGGGTAAGCACTTGTACCGATATTGATAATGCCGTGAATACAGTCACTCAGGTACTACATTGTCAAGCAAATGGCAACCCAAGTTATTGCTCGAACTTTTAGGGCAGAAAGTAGATGGGGTTTTAATGAATGTATTTCCTTGATATATTTAATTTCTTTGCATATAACAATGCACAAATGAGACTTTAAAGAAGAATTATATATTTAAGACATCTTTTATAATTGATATGGAGAATAATTACTAACTTATTTATTACTTTTTTCTTAATTTTAATTAATAAAATTTGCCCTTTTAATTTATACTTTATTACTAGGCCTCTAAGTATTATAAAACTTAATAGAAGTATTTACTAAGTGTTTATTAATATTTTACTCTATAGTATGTCTTTATCTAAATAAATAGTTATAAAGTAATTCGAAAAGAGGCGCGCGAATAACTCTTGATTTTTATTGATTTTCTTTGATTTTTAAAAGCCGGTTTAGATAGTAGTTAGTCATATAGCTATATAGGACGGCAAATCTGATAAAATTATAATTGGTATCTAATATATAAAAAGATAAAGTAGACGAAGTACGAGATAAATATTAGTCGCTAGTAGATATCTAGTTCATATGGCTCTATCTGATTTAATATATATAATTTACTCTCCTTAAGCTAAAGTATAATAAGTAACTATTATAGTAGTATTATATCTACCTACTATATATAATATTTTCCGCCGATAAGCGAATAAGAGACTAGTTATAAAGTTATTAAGTTCTTTTACTAAAATTTAGTATTTTAAAAAGATTGTTATAAAATATAATAAAAAAATCTTAAGTATATCTTTTTAAAATAAGAAAATTATATTATTTAGCCAAGTCGTTTATTAAATTTCTACAATTAATTTTAATTTATCAGATAGAAGCTTCTTCTCATGCCTGTCTATACTAATTGTTTTAATAGTATTCATATGCCGCCCCCTCTATAATAATTTCTTAGCTCGAGATAACTCGCCTAACCCCTTCATAAGAAAGGCTTAAGACTAAACCCGTAGATATCTTATCTCTTAATATCTCTAACCCTAAGGATATGATTGCGACTAGGCTTGCTATCCCATTCTAGTTCAATGTAGCAACCGTCGTAGGCGTTCAACAAGTCTATTAATCACTTAGCCACTTTGGAGTGCGCTGAACGACCCACGAATGCCCTTGCCTATAATCCATCCTTGCTAGTCTCTCTCTTCTTCAAAAGCACAATTAACACAAGAGACGTCGATTTTCCCCTTGATTTTAGACTTTGCGCTTTCGCACGTCCTCGAGTCGAGTTGTAATGATCCGAGGCTTTCTTATGTCAAATCATTTGGCGGGCAGAACCTATTGCAACGATACTGGAGAAAGCGTCTTAGGGCACATGGATAATTTTGAGATTCCCCAAACTCAGCTTATCCACCAGAGTCTTCCTTTGACATCTAGTGTGCTGAGGTGGAGGACGCGAAAACACACAATTCTTGCATCGAAAGTAGTAAAACGAAACCGGACATTAGGAGCCTGGTAAGGACGAGGGAATTTTTCAAGATTCAACTCCTCTCTTGAAATGGAAAGTGTCCTCCATCTCATCGCTCTCACCACTCATCTCCGAGAAATTAAATTCTTCTGTAGGCTGTTCAACCACAACTTTCCTGAAATGTCGTTTTTGAGTAGCAGGCATCAGAACTAGTGGTGACTCTTCACGCTCCCCGTAAATGCTCTCTCCATTCGAGTCCGTCTCTTGCCAGTGAAGATCGCCGTCTTCGATAGCGGATAACGAGGCGAGAAGGTAATCTTGTGAATCGCTGAAGAAGATTGTTGGATGCGGAGATTTCGACCTGAGCCATCTTATGATGGTCCTTCCAATCACTCTGCCGCCTGGAATATGGGCTCCAAAGTCGATTATCTGTGGGGTCTCCCAAAACGGATCCCACAGATACATCAAGCCTCGTGCTTCGTCTCCCTCGCATCGAATCAGGAGCAACTCATTAATGGTAGGATGCCAGGTAGCTTTCGCAACAGGCGTGTGGAAAACCATCACCGATCGGAGCGCTCGGGTTTGCAGATCCCAAATCCAAATTGTGGTTGGCATGTTCTCTGTTCTGGTAGCTAACAGAGTGCTGGAACTGTCAAAGCACAGCATACTAGTACCAGTCTTAACATCAGGGCTATTGGTTTGAGAGGTAGCTAGTGTTGGGAGAGAAATTGCCTGCTCTGCCAAGACGAATTCTCGTTTCGAGCCACCAAGAGAATGTGTGATCTGCTCTTGCCAAATCTAAAGGGGTTAGTATTCAATCGTGGAGGACGACAAAAATCGATATACCTTTAATGTGTCTGCTGGCGTTACAGAAGCTGTGTACAGCAAGCTCATGGTCTCCGTGAACGTCTGCGCGGAAAGAATGGTGACCCTTCTGCCAAAATCGCCAATTGCAATAAGTGCTCCATTCTGACTCCAATCGATCATCTTGATTCCAGCCCCAAGAGTGATATCAACATCATCGCTCGAAATCGCCACAGGCCCATTCCAAGTCCTGAAAAGATAGCCGTCTGCAGTATACATCAGCATCCTGTGGCCTTGCGAGGCAGATTCCCAGATATTAAGCCATCTTCCATCGACACTCCAACAGAATCCTTGTGCATCAATGGTATCCGGCGACCAGGACCTCACTACGTCCAGAGTATCCCTAGCATGAATGCTAACCATATCCTTTCCCCCACTCCGTGTTATAAGCGTCAAGTTTGAAGTTCCTGGTCGATAAATGAGACCTCTTGGAGCGACGCCCGGTTGGTAGAGCTTCGGCGAACTGATATCTACGGACTTCAAGGTTACCAGATTGAATACAGATAGCTTCAGCCCAAAGTCTGAGAATACGCAGACCTCGTTATCATCTGCCCCAAATGCGACATATGCGGCCTTCGTGAGTCCTGAAGTTGGGCTAGTGATAGTTGCAGAGAATTTGGGGTCTGTCGCTGAGAAAACTCGTATGGACTCCCCGCTCCCTACTAGCACTCTCTTTGAGGACGGTGACCATAGGAACCATGCTGTAGATGCTGCTAGGTCTGGCGGGAGTGATATAACACGAATGGTCGCGAGAGAACGCGTGTCTCTGATATTGAGCTTCGCGGGGAATATTGTCGCAATGAAGGAACCGTCTGGGCTGGGGAGAGATTGGGTGCTCGCTATGGGACCCTAAGTGTCAGTGGAGATCGTCACGGGCGAACAAAAGTTACTTACACTTCAAGGTACGTGAGAAACGCATTTCGCTGGTGATTTCTGCTTGCTCCTGGCGATGTTTACTTGCTTCCATGCCATTGCCTTGTTGTCAAGGCCTCGACCTAACCCGATAAGATAAGATCCTCCTCCTCCCCCACTTCTCCCTGCGAGCCAAGTATCCATCTCCGCCGCCCTCCGTTTAACAATGAATTTTACGTCCTTCCACTATCCTCCAGGGTCCCTTTTGTGTTGGCAGGATGGGATGGTATCCAACATAAAACGAGTATTTGCGGCGCCATACACCTACGCTCCCTCCAACAATGGCGCTCCTCCGAACCAAAGCTCCATTCTCCCTCCTCAGCGCCTGTGGCAAATATCTTCCTCTGGCTTCGGACTCGAGGGGGATCGCTTCTGTGGCCTCCCAAATCCAAGAATACCCTTCAAACGAATTCCCTCAAGCGCCGACTCCAGTGCCTAGCCGCCTTGAAGCGATCAAAACTGCGAAGCCTTTTTCGGCTTTCCTAACAGATACCTTCCACCGCCAGCACGACTATCTACGGATCTCCATAACGGAAAAGTGCAATCTTCGATGTCTATATTGCATGCCGGAAGAGGGGGTACCCCAATCCCCACCACCAGACCTATTGACGACACCTGAGATATTGATACTTTCATCTGTTTTCGTTTCGCAAGGAGTCACAAAGATCCGATTGACTGGCGGGGAACCGACTGTGCGAAAGGATATACTACCTTTAATGCATCAAATTGGCTCTCTGCGATCACAGGGACTCCGCGAACTCTGTTTAACCACCAATGGAATATCACTTCATCGAAAATTAGACAGTATGGTAGAAGCTGGCTTGACAGGAATCAATCTTAGTCTTGACACCCTGGACCCATGGCAATTCCAGATCATGACACGGCGAAAGGGTTTCGAGGCAGTCATGAAGAGTATTGAGAGAATACTGGAGATGAACCGACTAGGCGCAAATATCAAGCTGAAAATCAACTGCGTGGTAATGCGTCGGATGAACGAGGCAGAAATTATCCCCTTTGTGGAACTGGGCCGCGAGAAAGATATTGAAGTCCGGTTTATCGAGTACATGCCATTCGACGGAAATAAATGGAGCAAAGGAAAAATGCTAAGTTATCAAGAGATGTTGAACATTATCCGAGAGAAATATCCGGCCTTGAGAAAAGTCCAAGACCACAAAAACGATACGAGCAAAACATACGAAATACCAGGCTTTGTGGGGAAGATAGGATTTATTACCAGTATGACTCACAACTTCTGCGGATCTTGCAATCGACTGCGAATAACAAGTGATGGAAATTTGAAGGTCTGTCTTTTTGGAAATGCAGAGGTATCACTTCGCGATATTCTACGAAAAATCAATAATGGGAACCCAATTGATGCAGAAGCCTTCGAGGCTATCAAGCAAATCGAAATGGACAGGCGTCAAGGGATCTCGAGCTCCCAAGGGCCACTTGCAATCACGGAACATGAGAGAGAACTGCTCAATGTGATTGGACTAGCAGTCAGTCGTAAGAAAGAAAAACATGCAGGAATGGGAGAGTTAGAGAACACGAAAAATAGGCCAATGATCTTGATAGGTGGGTAGGTTTCCTCCTTTCTATTTAGACAAAAAATACATTTAGAAAATATTGGCGCTCTAAAATATTTTGTCATATATCCCATCTAGAATACAAAAATTTTGCAACATTTTGCAACATCTGCTACGGATTTTCATTTATTGGTGAAACGCACGTTGTTTCTAGACCATTGACTGACAGTAAGCCAGATAAACCAATCCAAGCTGTCAAGAGAGGCAAATCCCCATCAAGGCTTTCCACCCAAAATTCTCCACCTTGGAACACAATTCCAATCCATCTTCTCCCTTCCCATCACTCCTTCCAACCACGCTTCTATTCCACCACATCCTCCCCACCACCCTCACCATCACAACCACTATCAGAAACCCCAAAACTAACCCACCTAACCCCCACTGGCACGGCCCACATGATATCCATATCCTCCAAACTCCCCACCTCCCGCCTTGCCACTGCCATCTGCTCAATCACCTTCTCAAACCCTCTTTCTCTCCCCCTTATAAAATTAAACGGTATAAAAAAAGGTGATGTTCTGGCTGTAGCTAGGATAGCTGGTATAATGGCTGCGAAGAAATGTTCGGATTTAATACCGCTTTGTCATCCGGTTGGGATTACGTTCGTGGAGGTTGAGGTGGATGTTGTTGATGCTGATGGGGAGAAGAAGGGTGGGGGGAAGGAGGAGAAGACGAGGAGTGTGAAGTGGGCGGGCACGGGACAGGGTGATGAGTATGTTTCGCATGAGAGTAAGGCGTCGTTGGGTCCTCGAAATAACCTTTCAGCAACAAACTTCCAACCCGAACCTCAATCCCAAACCCAAACCCACATAAATAAACAAGATAACACTGAAGGAAAGGAGTTTGGAAGAATAGATATCAAAGCCACAGTTAAATGTGATGGTAAAACCGGTGTTGAAATGGAAGCTCTTACTGCAGCAAGTGTAGCTGCTTTAACGGTTTATGATATGTGTAAAGCTGTGGATAAGGGGATGAGAATTGAGGGGCTCAGTGTTGTTAGGAAGGAAGGAGGGAAGAGTGGAACTTGGATTGAGGGGAAGAACGTTAGTGAATAAGGGGGAGAAGGTGGTGGGTTGTGATTTGTATATAGCGAGAGCCTCATTAACCCATAGTAAATTGAGCATATGTATACCTATTAATGTCCCTTTCCCTCTGCAGCTGCGTCACTACACACAAATATTTCTAAAATGCCACATCAGCGAAGCCATAGTAATATCCATTTGCACCTACAAATACCATTTAACTCTTCATCTTAAACGGAAGTTTCCTATACAGCCTCTTCATAATCTCCACATACTTCCCCTCCATCTCCTAACAAATAGCCCTATGCCTCACAAAAAGATCCACCAAAATAGAAGCACCACAAGCACGAGAAGGTTTAAACCTCCCCTCCGTCATCTTCTTCCTAACCTCCCTCGCCCATCAAATAAAAGCATCTCCATTACCAATCCATAGGTTTCATATCCAAATCCACCTCAACTTCAAGATCATTTATATGCAAAACAGTAAATATTAGAATTCATCAACCCACTCTCTCATCGGGTATTCTCATCAACTAATATTAAACTCACTTACTACCCCCAGTGGGGACCTGGTTCAGTATTTCTATAAATAAGATTCTCCACGGTATTTGAAATTCTGATGATGATCCAGGAGGAGATATGGAGATGAAAAATGGTGTTTTGGAGGCTGGTATACTATGCAACGTAATAGTATCACTAAATATTCATAGATAAATTTTCATTTAGTAAGATTTCTTTGCGGGACGTAGAATATATAGCCGGGTAATGCGCCTGCATAAGTTGTGGGGGGTTTTAGGAGCTAGATTTCTCTTCTAGCATTTGAAACGATTTAGAGATTTTTGTCCATGGCATTTTTGGAACTGATTGAGGGGGGGACGAGGCTGTCGGGGAGGGGGGAGGAAGAGGGGATATAATATGAGATTCCAAAAGTCTTTAGCTGGATGAGATGTAAATGAATAGGTTTAGATAAGTTCCTTTCTTACCGTCGTTTAGGGCTATAATCTCGTTGAAGAAAATAGCTTGAAATTAGGAGGTGGGCGGCGCCGAGTCCCTTCATGGACAACTCCAAGTTGAAGAATTAGCGATATCGAGGAATTTTTCCGGTGAGCTTTCCTGCAGCTGAATGTGAAGTGCTTGATACTTAAGCGTTCCCTCACCATTTACTTCTTGAATTATCCTACTTTAATTTAGGCGTTCTCTCGAGAGACGATCGAAATTTAATTAAGCTACACTGCTAGTTTGCTTTAAGTAGCACTAGAGTAGCTATAGTTAAGTGCTTGCTTCTTTGCTATTATGATATGTCCATTCTAGAAACAATAGACACTATATCATCCCAAATGCCATCCGATTTTTTATCCACAAATAGAGTAACCTCTTCTGCACCCCAGATGCAATAGGGTATGGTAAATCAGTCTACAAATCCTTGAATTGCTGAAGCTGACATCAGTCTCACACCTGCCTTTTCATTCGCGACCTCGGCTCTGCCATCTCCGTTAAAAAATGCATTCAGTCTTCTCTTTATGTGTTGCTTCACTCCGAACCATACATTCCAAAATCTCTCGCAAGCATATATATGAGCTAATATAGTGAAACCCAAGCCTAACAGTTGGTCTGGTCGAGCCACGTTCTAGCCAAGTTTCCCACATCTGGGGCATGTCAATCCCACCAAATCAAGGCTGGGAACCCTCCACATACTAAGCCGCAGTCCAAGTGTTGCTTAATTGCGCAATTAAGATCTAGATGTGGTAATTCCTTTTCCTCATTCTTCTGACTCTTGAAACCCTTCTTGCCTCCCTCTGTATGAAAGTTTTTCAAGACAACCGGAAGTGTACAAGCTTTTGACAGCAACCAATGGAATGGGGAGACTCATGCTGTGGAGCCGGAAACAGCAGACGGCGAGCTCTTCCTGCACGCTAAAAATGGAGGGACGGAAGCTCATCGGCAGGCATGGCTATCCCGGGTCCGATCATGCAGAGTGCCACTGTAAACAACCCACGAAGAGCTGATATAGCTTCACAAATCAGCTATACAAACAAAACCTGATTCCCACAAGGCTAATTCTTCCCTATTCAAGCGCATGTCCCGATATCTTCGTGTCCCCTTTCTGATGTTGTCGCAACACTCTGTGCTCGGCCAAGCGTTTATTCTCCAACAATCGCATTGTCCAGCAAACTGTCCCCAGAGGTGTGGTATCGACGCGTTACCCCACCAACCCGAGGTCTCAAATCTCACCGTTCAACCAATCCGCCTGAGCTGTCTCGCACCTGGTGGCTGTGTGCCTTCAAGCTCTCTCACCTCTCCTCCAACACCACATTCGTTGTTGTTTTCTTCTGCGTCAATTTGCCTGTGCAATACCTCAATCACCGCAAGAACGAATCTTTCCGCATCAGATGAACACAATTCTTCTCTTTTGATCTGGTGGGGGTAGTAGAAGCGAGGTAAGCAAGCTCTTGTCGCACAGCACATGGTATGGCGGTAATCCTACCGCAATGCATTAGAATGTTACTAACCAGATTTTCGGGCATCGATAGACAGTATGCCTACAGAAGGGGAAACTGAAGACGCGCCGTCGCCGGGAACGCCTGCCAGTGGTGATGCGAAGAAGATCTATACAGTAAACAGCACACCGCAGAAGGGACCCAAGACGCCGACGCAGCATCAGCGAAAGTTGTCAGAAAATAAAGCTGCGACGACGGGGCAGAAGAAGAAGGATAGACCGGAACCGACGCTCCTTGGGGATTTCTTGCTTGGTCGGCCAAGTCCGAATAGGCCGAAGAATGTTATCGATTTCACAGGTGTTGGGATTCCCGGGTTGGGGCTGGGAAGGAGGAAGAGTCTGGAAGATGTCAAGAGAGGCATCCGGTTGGGTATGAGCGAGGATAATATGAGGAGAGTGAAGCAGCCTGGCAAGGTTCAGGCAAGGGTTATGCAATGGCAGAGAGAGAACGCGAGAGCTGCCAATGGCGAGACGACGGGTAAGAAGGACTACATCGTCGTGGAAGTTGAGGAGAGCGAGGAGGAGGGAGTGAGGATGCGTGGCGGGAAGAGGCCGGGCAGGCGGAAAGACGTCAACGTCGACGACAACGAGGATGGCGGGGTGAGAATTGAGGTCATCGAAACTCCCACCAAACTGAAACCTAAGGAGACACCCGAGTCCAAGTCAAAGCTCAGGCCAGTGACGCCGAAGAAGAGAGTGATTAGTGACGAACATTGGATGAAAGGGAGGAAGAAGACGCCACCGAAAAAAGGGAACCCTATCCCAAGGAACTTTTTGCAAGCCACAGCAAACAATCCTCCAGTCGAGAGCAAGATCAAAGATTGGATCAATAGAACAGAGTATGTGCCTCCCAAGGAGATGTCAAGGAATGCACCCAAAAGCGCGGCGAAAGCTACACCGAGGGGGAAGGAATCACCCAAAACAAACGAACCAGAGACGGAAGCGGAAGTTATCTTTGAGAGGAACAAGAGTAGAAAGCCTAGCCAGCAAAAACCAGAAGATGATGGAATCCGGATCAAACCTTCAAAAGACAGGCCATATGATGATGGCATCAGGGTGACCGCTTCCAAAGCCTCTACAAACGATGATGGTATCCGTGTAACACCCCCCAAGAAGCCCGCCTACGACGATGGCATCCGAGTCACCGGCTCAAACCTCACTTCCACTGATGATGGCATTCGAGTAACGCCATCACGGGTCAGCTCAAACGATGATGGGATCCGAGTGACCCCATCAAAAGGCACTTCTAACGACGATGGCATTCGGGTAACACCATCTCAGCCATCTTCCAGTGGAAAGCCAAAGAGAAAGTCTTCCAACAATAAACGACCTGCAAATAGCAACCTGAATACTCCCTCTACGCCTACTCCCAACGATGATGGTATTCGAGTCATTCCACCGGACACCAAGCCAGAAGGTCGTGCCCGTTCTCAGTCGCCTAGACGCAATGAAAAGGATGGAGGTGTTCCCGTCAAGGGCCCAAGAGAACGACCTACTCCTCGAACTCGAGCAGCACCCAATCAGAAGCCAAACACCCCAAAGCCCGCAAAAAGGGAAGAAGTCACAACCCCGAAGGGTAAAACTGAGAAGCACCCTAAGCCCACAGCAGATTTAGAAACCATCTCAAGAAATTCCCATGCTAGGAGTGCAAATGATGTACCGGATACAGCATCGCACGTCACACCAACACCGAGTGGGGATAAGCGTGGAAAAAGGAAGTCAGACACGTCTCAAAAGTCCTTAGATGATATTCCCTTTGGTAACTCCGCCTTCAGTGTTTTGGACTTGCCTCTCGGCGCCGAGGCTGGGACAATGAAGCCAAAAAGACCCGCCCAGCCAAAGCGCAACCCTAGTTTTGCTGTAGGTGTACCAAAGGTCCTTAAAAAGGTATATCAAGAAGGGTTGAAAATTGTTCATGACACAACAGCAGAACCACCTAGAGGTGGCCCAAACCAACCTACAAGCATAGACTCATGGCTCAATGCTACCACGGATCCATTTATTGACCAGCAAGACAGCGCTGCAGATATTGCATCATCGCTCGACATACCTCCTATCAAGCCACTCAGAAGGAAGAGTTACAGAGAAGACGATCAGTCAGAGATTGAGCTTACCGCTGACCATGACAAGGAGCGTAAACGCAACAGAAAGTCTGCGGAGATCGAGGAGCGGGACAAAGACGTAACACCCAAAGCCAAGGACCGGAACACCCTTCCTACTATGCAAAGCTCTCCTCTAGTAACTCCGCCTGGCTTGAAGAGAACTCTGGCCACGCGAAATACCCCTAAAGCCGCCCGAAAGCTGCCCTTCAAAGAAGCTATCTTCGATGCTTTTAAGGGAGAATCGGCAATGAAAGGAAAGAAGGACGATGCACCCAGTCCTTTCGACTTCATTGGACTTCGAGAGAGAGACATTAATCCACCTGCTCCTCGATCGGTTTCTGAAATGGAGCCTGTTCGAAAGGAGACATCCTTGAGCCGCCCACGTACACTCAGCCAAACGAAGGCCGCGGATCATGATGAGGTAAAACCATTACCGCTATTCCCACATCGACGGGGTCCTAGTACTGGCCATCACAGACTATCAACCATCGCATCTGAAGAAACTCTCCATACTCTAGGAACAAGGGTATCACCCACAGAGAGCTCGCTCACTGGAAGCTCTCTCACGGGGACATCATTGACAGAATCCTCATTAACTGGGAGCTCCTTAACCGAAACGACCGTTACTAGCTCTAACTTGACCAGTACTACAATTACACAAGGTACTGCAGTATCAGGGGCCTCGAGATCGAGTCTTTCGCATCGCAGCAAGGGCAGCAAAAGCAGCAAGAAGTCTCCCCCGGGTCTGCAACGAAGGCTCACTAAGAACTCCGATTTAGTCTCAGTCCTATCACTACCAGACGCTGTACAAAGAGGTAAAAAGCTAGGAAGCATTAGATCTGTTCGTAGTCTCAAAAGGACTTTGACTAAACTTGAAAACGAGACTGTTGATACTATTATGGAAGAACTTGCCCAAGATGAATCAAAGTACATGCGAGAACTGAACACTTTGGTGGATGGTGTTATTCCCGTCTTGCTAACTTGCGTCCTCTCCAAGACCAAGTCGACAGTTGCCGCAGGCCTTTTTAATCCCCAACCTGGAGCAACTGCCGACTCTTCCTTCACCAAACCAATTGTGGATATGGGCAAAGCATTGGAGTGCCTGAAAACTCTACACAAACGCATTCCCCTAGAAGAAGCTGATGCTTTCCTTTCGTGGGCTAGGTCCGCTCTCTTAGCCTACAATGACTACTTGACCGCATGGAGAGCTGGTTTCCAAGATGTCGTTATCAACCTGGCACCAGCATCAGCAGCTAGCACAGTCTCTAACACAGACCCTGAGGAAATGGCACGCAATGAAGACGGAGATGTGATCCGTGATGATGGCGAGAGAGTCGACGTTGCATTTCTTTTAAAGAGGCCTGTCGTTCGCGTCAAGAAGCTGGCCAAGATTGCAAAGGTATGTCTCCCAAAGTATTCTTTCTCTGAAATTATATCTAACATTGCATAGGCACTCGACAAGGTTAAGCAAACCAAAGATTCTCAAGACATGAATAGCAAGTATGCAGAGCTCGATGCTCGCCGCATTCGCCGTGTCCAAGAAGAGACAGCTCGACTTCAAGATTCCAGAGCTAACAATATGGATACCACCCGCGTTCGGGATGTCAGAACCCTCTTACAAATGGAAGGCATGATCGATTCCAGTTACCAGGTGGGTGCACTAGATATGTTCTCCTTCGAAATGCACCATTCGAGCGGGCAGCAAATAGCATGTAAAGTCGAGATGATACTACGAGACAAAGAATCAGATATCACCGACGGCGACTTACTCATTTGTGAGTTTGATGGGGCCCATACCTTTCTCCTCTTCCCTCCTATCTCGCGAAAACTGGTCTCAGCAAGACTTGGGTCCCAAGCCCGACAATTGGTTGTTATGATTCGAGGCACTGTCGATGATGAGGACTGGTCAGAATTATTCACAGTCGAGACAGAAGATCGTGAGGCTGCGCGAGACTGGCTGAAAATGTTGGGCTCAACACCACTTCCTCCTCAGATCGAGCGTAAATCAATGCGACTAGATCCAGAACTCGCTTCCGTGGTAGAGGATCCTCAAGCAGATACAAAAAGCATTGTCGGAGCTCTCCGGCATGCACCGTCTACCAGTATACCGCTTGGCGTAAGGAGAAGGCCAACAGTCGAAGGAAAATTAGAACGAGAGACAACCTCAAGTAAGGGTCTCAGCAAGGAGATCCCCGAAATTGAGGTTGACGAACTACAAAGCAATGAGCAGAAGCAATCTCCCCCAACTACACCGGCCTCCCAAAACCCACGAAGCTCCTCGTACCGTCACCAAATTATGACTAATATTGCCGATCAGATCTATGGCGAGGAAATAATTGAGAAAGTGCATGAACTCTGCATTCTCGATGTGGTGGAATTAGAGGAAGCGTTGGTGCAAGCCGACAAGACGCCACCACATAGTTTGAAAAGACTGGCCCAAAGATTTCGACTGAAGAAAAAGGCCAAGCCAGACGTCGAAATAATGATGGTTGGTGGTCTTGATCCCTATCCCGAGAAGGCTGTGGAGGAAGAAATGGTGCAAGTGGACGAATCCATTGCAGACCCAGAAACAAACACGGAACCAATTATGGCTGAAAAGAGTTCGCCACCTACCCAGAAAGACTCCACGCCATTGAAGGAGTTCATGCGGCCAGAGATTGATGAAGAGAAAAAGCAATTGAAACCACTCCCTCGGGACGATGGAGCACCACCACCACCAGTTCATCGACTTCCAACGACACCTCGCTTAAAGGCACCAGTTCTCGAGGTGCCAGCACCGCGAGTGCGGAGACGTACCTCATCGCCACTGAAGCATGAGTACCAGCCATCAGATGATGCCAGCAGCACCCCTTCAGCTGAGCAAGAAGAGTACTCCGAATCAGATTCCGAATCTTCGGAGTCCTCCGGATCCTCCGGTACCTATACCGATTCATCAGAAGATGAAGGTTTACCTGACGTCGAAGATATGCCCACTGCCCTACCAGATCACCAGAATACTGTGCCCAGAAAGGTCTCCCCAAGTGGATCAATTTACAGTCAACACAATACCAGTCTCGCTCCTTCAAACTCCGCATCACAAGGCCCATATCGCAGCGTTCCGGTAGAAAAGTCCGAGTCGGGGGCGAAGAAAGCGTTAGCTATGATTTCAACCTGGTCTAATAAGCATGGAAAATGGGAAGACCTATGGGAAGAGCCATGTTCAATTGTCATTAGTCCTGGATTAATTAGAGCATTCGAACTCACTCACAATCACTCTTCGTCTTCTCGAAATTCTCAATCAAGCGGCAGCTCAAATGCCAGCCACGAAGGAGAAGAAGACACTGCTCAGCCCCTCGTTCAGCAGGTCCTCACGCCTGTCATTTCCCTTCGTCGAAGCAACGCAATCGATATTGAAATCACCAGCCCCGCTACCATAGAGTCCATTCTCATGAAACGAGTAAGTCCACAAGGGCACGTCCGTTACCGTGCTTTCAATGAAAAAGACTGCATGCTCCTCTATGCTTCAATCCACCATGCTCGACTCAACAATCCCATCTACAAGAAACTCGAAATGGAACGCACCATCAACGCTTACGGCGGTCATGCCTACGAAGACGCCATCAAACCCAACCGTCGTCGTAGCTGGCTAGGCCGCAAACATTCCTATCGAGCATCGAACCGAGCATCAAGTGAAATGGAATCAGAGAAGTCTTCCGGAACTTCAAGTTCAGCCTTCTCTGCCCTGAAACGTCTCAGCGCAGGTGGAATCTTCAACATTCGTTCCTCTTCCGGAGATCAATCTCAATATTCAAGTGATAGAAGTAGTTCGAATCCATCCACCCCTGGTATGAGTCCAAGTCTTGCAGGTACAAGTATTTATTCTGCTGGTGGAGGAATGATTAAAGATCTAGGAAATGAGAATCTTATGGTAAGATTATATTGTCAAGAAACCGGAGGAAAAGATTGGCATCAATTCGGATATACTCGTCTCTCAGTCACCACGCCCCCCACCGGTATGCACCAAGCTTCCTCACTTAATCATGGCACCGAAAAACGTCTCTTGGTCGTGAAAGATATGAAGACTAAACCCCACGACGATCAGGCGGAAGAGGAGATCCAATCGGTTACGGTACTAGATGTCGTACTGGGTGCGAATTGTTTTAGTAAGATGGGGACGACGGGGATTGTGGTTAATATTTGGGAGGATATTGTGGGGGATGATGGGGTTATAGGGAGGGTGAGAAGGGAGGGGGGTGTCAGTGGGAGGACGAGGAAATGGCTTTTGCATGCGGGGAGTGGGGCGGAGAGGGAGTGGATTTTTGGGTTGGTTGGGGTGGGGAGGTAAGAATTCATTTCGACTATATCACTCTTCAATTGATTCTGCGTGAGGGAGATGGAAATAGGAGAGAGAAAGGGTAAAGGAAGGTTTATAGTGACAAAAAAGGGAGAGATGCATTTTTGGGGTTTAGGGCTGAAGAACCGGATAGGATGGGTGGAGTATTTGGGCATATGGTGGGGTGCATATTATAATTGGTGCATATGGGTGGGTGGATTTTACTTGGATCATTTTGAGCGAGCGAATGAGCGGGAGGTGTTTTTGGGTGTTTGTGTTTTATTTTCCTGTGTATTTTTGGGGGGTTCTTTATATATGGCATGGGGGTTGTGATAATGCTGCATTTAAGGGGGGGTTGATGGTTGGTTGATTTGATTGAAGCTTTAAATTATAGTGGTGGTAGGTAGAGAAATGGGAAGGAAATAGAGAGGTAGTATTAAAGAGATGAGATGAGATGAGATGAATAGATACCCTTTTTTGTTATGAAATTTTATTTTGGTCTAATGAATGTGAGTTATGGATTTACCAGGGACGCGTTAACGTGAACTATACCTATACCTCGAGGCTTTTCTACCTGTCGGTATGCTATAGCGGGGGAACCAAGGTCACTAATCACTCTGCGCTCATGTAGGACGCAGCCTGATTGTTGTAGTCTTGATTCGTTATTGATTCTATACTAAGTCATGCCTTAGTATTGAAGCTTAAGTATGCCAAGGTCATGTGAGTAATCACATGACCGTGCGCCGGTCAGGTCGCATATGGATCGCATATCGATTCCCATAGCGATTCCCAACCGTACCAACACTACCCAACCTTTTCCACTTTTTAAGCGATATAAAAATACCTTAACGAGTCATATACTCTCCGCCTCTTTCTATATATTCCGAATCATGCCACTTACTAATAATCACATGGTTAGCTTGGCTCTTCTTGTGGAGTAACGATGCCGTGGTAATGCCGAGCAAGGGATGGATATACTTCGCTTAAACCCATGTTGGGACTACTTCCTAATATTTCAATCGGTGGGTTCTCGTGTCGGTGATGACGGGGAAATGAAGTGGGGGTTTATTGTTTGTGGGAGAGAAGGGAGGGGGATAAGAAGTGATTTTTTCCCCGGTGCAGGAATGTTGGAATTTCATTGATATTATTACAGTTTTCCAGTTTATTATTTTATCTTATTTTTATCTTTATTTTTATTCTTCAAAAGAAGAGAGAGAGAGAGAGAGAGAGAAAGAAAGTAAGAGAGATCTTTAAATCCCTAAATTCACCATGCCGGCACAATTAGATCTCGTTCGAGATACTTCCTCAACATCTATATCTCAAGAGAAGAACGAATCAACAACCCAAGAATCAAAATCAGAATCAGAACCATCATCACTTAACAACATCCCCCATCTCCAAAAAACCAAAACTTCCCACCAACTAATCGTCAATGGGAAACCCTACCTCGCCCTCGCGGCCGAACTTCACAACTCCTCCTTCTCCTCCTCATCATACATGTCTACCATCCTCCCCTCCATGCAATCCATGAACATCAACACCCTCCTCGGATCCATATCGTGGGAAATAATCGAACCCAAGGAAAACGTATTCAATTTCAGAGAATTGGATGAATGTATCCTTTCGGCGAGGAAATATGGGATGAAGATTATCTTGTTGTGGTTTGGAAGTTTTAAGAATGCGTGTAGTACTTATGTTCCTGGGTGGGTGAAGAAGGATGTGAGGAGGTTTAAGAGGGTACATATTCTTGATGGGGAAGGGGAAACTAAAACTGAAGATGGAGGTGGGAAGAGGAAGAAGAGGACTTTGGAATTAATAAGTCCGTTTTGTGAGGAAGGGTGGAAAGCGGATGGGAAGGCGTTGGGGATGTTGATGAGGCATTTAAGGGTTGTGGATGGGAGGGATAATACTGTTATCATGGTGCAGATTGAGAATGAGACGGGGGTCTTGGGGGATTCGAGAGATAGGAGTGAGGTTGCTGAGAGGAGGTTTGGGGAATCGGTTCCGGTGGATTTGATGACCGGGTTGATAGGGGGGTTTGAGGATACTCATGAGTGTTTTAAGAAGAGGTTTCCGGGGTTGAGGGACCCGGAGAGGGGGTTGGTCCCGGGAAAGAGTACGTGGGAGGAGGTTTTTGGGAAGGGGGTTAATGCCGAGGAAATCTTTATGGCGGATGCGTTTTCGAGGTATATTAGGAATGTTGCAATGGCTGGGAAACGGGAATATCCGATTCCGTTTTATACGAATGTTTGGTTGAATTTCGGTGATCCTTCGGTTTTGGATTTGACGGGTTTTCCAGTTGTCGTTGGAGGGGGTACGAGTGCGGGGGTTTATCCAAGTGGTGGTGCTGTCCCTCATGCGTTTGATATTTGGAAGTTGAACACGAAGGGGGCATTGGATTTTTTGAGTCCGGATTTGTATTTTCATGATTATGAAATCGTTTGCCAACATTACACTCATGGGGGGAATCCACTTTTTATTCCAGAGCAGAGGAGGGACGAGAGGGGTGCGAGGAGGGTTTGGGTTGCTTATGGGACGTATGGGGCGATGGGGGTGGCGCCTTTTGGGATTGATAGTCTAGAGCCAGAGAATAGTCCGATTAGGAGGCATTATGGATTGCTGAAGCAGGTTAAGGATGTTGTGCTTGAGGCGCAAGCGGAGAGACCGGAGGATATGATGGGGTTTTTCTTTGATGAGGTGGAGGAGACGAAAGTGGAGAGGAAATGGGTTAAAGTGTTTGGTGAGTTTGAAGTAACGATTGATAGGGCCTTTGTTTTTGGAAAACCTGGTCCGGGAGCTGGTCTTATCATTCACCAAGGTGATGGGAAGTTCTTGTTGGTTGGATGGGGTTTCCAGGTTACATTTAAGAGTGTGGATCCCAAGTCGACCTTTACGGGGATTTTGTATTCGGAGGAGAAGGTTGTGGGTGAAGATGGGAAGCTGAGGACTGGAAGGGTTTTGAATGGTGATGAGACGAGAAGTGGTGCGTTTATGATTATGCCGAATGAGGATCCGGATTATGGAGGGTTCCCAATTGCGGTTACGATTCCATGCCGGACTATGATTGCAGAGTGCACGGCTTATAGCGTTGTTGAGGAGGAAGATGACTTTTGAGAAAGAGAGAGTAGATTGGGTCCTTGTATATAGATTTACGTTTCTTTTAGAAATAGGCCGAGTTATTCAGACTTTTCTAATTTATTTAAAGTAAATAGATTTTTATGCAGAATCTCAGAAATTTGGTATTTTGTCGCAGGTCGAGCAAATCATAAAGGAAATTCAGTCAAAGCCCTTAGAAAATGAAGAATAGAGCCCGAGTAACTTTAATCTCATAAGCAAGATCTGCTTTGATTTTGAAGAGGGCGCTACCGAGCCGCATAGCTTTCATTGTCTACGAAGCCGTGGATGAGATATCTATCAGATCTTCCATCCTCCCCTCCTCAAACTCAGGCCTGTAATCTAATTTCTCTAACCTATCTAACAGCCTTAATAAATCTCCCTCAGCTTTCCCACTCACAATCCCAGATCCCTCACCCATTCGAATTTCATCCAATAACACACTCCCAATATCCCTAACTTTCGGTAAAAGACTATGCCCGTTTGCTTCCAATGTCTCTCTTGGCATATGATGTAGTATCTCCAACATATCATCCACAATACTTTGTCTTTCACTAACAATCTGTTGACTAGTAAGTTCTTGGTTTTGGGCGTTGACAAGACGATAGGATTGTTCGAGGAGATTGGATCGTATGTGTAGTTGGGTTATGTAGAGATTTGCTATCTGAACATCTGTTCCGAAGTTTGATTTTGGAGGTCGAGAGAGGCCACCTCGCCAGCGGAGCTCTGCGGGGAGGTTGTCAAGGGCACGCCGGATGAGGTGAATATGCTCTTCTAGATGGGTGATACTATTAGAGCTGCGTTGCTGGGACGAGTTCCAAATAAGGAAGAGGTTGGAAAGGTAGTTGAGTCCCGGGATGTAAGTTATTTTGTCGGCTTGCCAAGAGGGATCTGAACATTGAAATGCTGGGTCCAATTCATCATCAGTAACGTCGAGAGGAAATAGAGAGTCGATATCGTCCATTGGGGAGAGTATTCCTACACATGGCCGACCAAAAATCTCTGTACTACTGATATATTGTCAGCAAAGAGGGAGTTCAATTGTTATTGCGATAATTTTCCTACCTCTGACCAGCAAAGATCAACCAGAAGAGTCTCTTTAGGAGCTGTTGAGAGAGAAATGACATCGTAGGTATTGCGTAGTAAAGGAGATACTTGACCCCCATCACTGCATCGGCTATATCCTGGAAACCACCGGCATCATCAAACCCTCGCTCTGACATGCGAGCGGAGGCAAGATTATACTTTGCTTGACACCACTCAACTGTAAAGGATCGTTTCCTCTCTAAGAGTCGGTTCTGCTCAACAACTTCACAGCATCTTTGGGCTGTCACTGAGCTATATTTCATGGATGCTTTCCGCTTCAGGCTGGCGACAGTAGCGGCACAAATCGAAATGACCAGGCCACAGAATTCGGGGTCGTGAGATGCATCGCCATTCTCGAGACGTTGTAGGAAGTGTCCCTTGTGTAGGGTAGGTGATACGGGATGAAGGAATTGAAACCAGTCATCGACAATGGCCCTGACTATGGAGGGCCTTGCGATCTGGCCCAGAGCGTCGGTACCTGGCTGGGCCGGAGAGCCTGCGGATGTGGACGGCGATACAGTTGTTGGGCTGAGACGATCTTCAGCCCTCACTGCTGCAGCATAACTTTCACGATCACCGGTAAGTATTGGTGCCCTGAAGGGGGTTGGCTCTGCGAACCTATTTGGCGGTCCTCGCCGCTTCCTTGGCCTATTCTGGGTGCATAGCACCTGCAATTCTATACAGGCCCGACACGTGGGCCCGTCATACAAGCACTGCCAGCGTCCGGTCAGCATCGAACCACGCCCGCACCGATGCCACCTACCTTGATCTTGCGCGCACGGCACCCATCACACGCATTTTGGTTTCGTCGGCGAACACTCCTCTGGCCTGGCTCCGTCTCAACCTGTTGATCCATCAGCACATCCAGCTGGCAGTATCATGGTGCATTGCAGGAAGGAGTTCGGAAGCGACGGATATACTGAGGAAGCGGATCTGAGAAAGGGTGCCTGCATGCCCTCATATATCTCCCTGCGCTTCTTTGGACCGGTCTAAGGGTGGGGGGCGTCTAAAAACGAACATTGCTGAGGGCGGGGTTGTCTTGCGGATGGAGAAAGTATAGCGTGCGAGGGCGGTCTTGTCTTCGCGCCCAGTTCAGGGTATCGCCTGGGCCAGTTCCCGAGGTTCTCCCCGTTTCCCCCAGTGTGCATGCGGCCCTCTTTTTTCCACCAGCGCC
The DNA here is from genome assembly GCA_003988965.1 of Neobulgaria alba. Lineage (NCBI taxonomy): Eukaryota > Fungi > Ascomycota > Leotiomycetes > Helotiales > Gelatinodiscaceae > Neobulgaria > Neobulgaria alba. The sequence continues at coordinate 21,611 of QYAM01000069.1, forward strand.
AGTGGACACATTCCGGGGTACCCTGCGTGATCTGCCATCTGCTGTCGGTTCCCCTGAAACCCCGCGTTGGCTAGCGGAGAGCTATACGCGCCGGAAAAACCTCGCCTGGAGACATGTGGCTCTGGCATCTCCCCACCGACCCCATCGGCTGCTCGAGTATTGGCGGCGGACTCCACTCTCCCGGAATCAGCCCTCCCTCGAGCTTTCAGCCTCCCCCGTGGGCGCATGCCAGTTGCGAATCACGAGCTCGGGCGCCAGATTCGATAGAACCCCAGATCCTGAGGATCCTCAGAAGACCTCGGATCATGGCGCCCACGCAAGCCTCTCCCCCGTCCCCACTCCCGTCCACGCTAGACTCGCGAGCTTCGCGGATAAACCTCGCATCAAATAAGCACCCCAGATTCCCACAACCCCAGACTGCGAGTCGCACGCCCTCAACTCGTTCCCAGTCATGCAATTACCCCAGTCCCCAGATTCTGGGCCATGTTTTCGTAGAGCAGGAGCAATAATGGAGGGGGAGTACATAAACCGACGATCAGCCTGCAATGGGAAGGATAGATATATCTCAACACCTTATCATTACAAGATTAACCTATCTCGACTCGATATTCTTTCAGCTTCATGATGTCGGACGCTGAGAAGAATGTTTCCCCCCCCGCGGCTTCGGACGGTGACCATCTAGGTTCTGACGTGCCCTGGTGGAAGCAGAGGTATCTTCGACAACTATACCTCCTCATGCCCTTCCTGTTCCTGGGATCAACAACCCTAGGATATGATGGAAGTCTTCTCAACGGCCTCCAAACCATGGATACATGGCAAAACTGTAAGATTCTCCCTCACTCCAACTTTTCACAAAAGAAAACACAAACCAACCTCCCATCTTCAGACTTCAGCCACCCCGATGGGTCTCGTCTTGGTATCTACGGCGCCATGCCCGGCTTCGGTGGTCTCGTCGTCCTCCTCTTCGCCCCCTACATAGCCGACGGATTCGGTCGTAAACGCGGAACTGCCATCGGATGCCTCTTCGTCCTCCTCGGTGCCCTTCTCCAATCCTTCCCTCCAGCCTCCAACCCCCAACCCATGTACCTAGCCGGTCGATTCTTCATCGGTTTCGGTTCCAACATCTCCAACGGAACGTGCCCCCTTCTCATAACCGAAGTATCACATCCCCGCCATCGTGCAAAGGTATGTTGAAAATAATAAATACGATCTAGCGAAGCCTGCATTTTCTATGAAACTAACTATCTAACAAGGTAACAACCATTTACAACACGCTCTGGTATCTCGGCGCCATCCTCGCAGCATGGGTAACCTTCGGCACTCTCGTAACATTGACAGGAAACATGGAATGGACACTCCCCACCGGACTCCAATGTCTCATGCCCGGCATCCAACTCCTAGCCATCTACTTCATCCCCGAATCACCCCGTTGGCTAATCAGCAAAGGACGAGAAGACGAAGCATTAAAAATCCTCACAAAGTACCATGCAAACGGTGATAGCGACGATGCATTCGTGAAATTCGAATTCGCCGAGATTCGAGATACCTTGAAGTTAGAAAAACAAGCCAGTCAAGAAAATGGATGGGTGCAACTTATTCGAACACCTGGAAATAGAAAGCGCTGTTTTTTAATCGTTACCGTGGCTATATTTTCGCAATGCTCGGGATCAAGTCTCGTTTCTTATTATATCTCCAAAATCCTAAATACGATCGGTATAACAGAGTAAGTCTCCTTTCCTCCCCCAACCAAAAAAAAAGAAAGAAAAAATACTAACACCCCAACCCTCCCAGCTCCACCAAACAAGCCGAAATCAACGGCGGCCTCACAATCTGGTGTTTCCTCGTCTCCCTCTGCTCCGCCTTCCTAGTCGATAAGATCGGTCGACGTCCCCTCTTCCTCTTCTCTGCAGTCGGTATGCTTCTAACCTTCTCAGTCTGGACGGCCTGTTCAGCAGTCTACGCCCGTACGGAATCCACCTCGGCCGGATCTGCCGTCCTAGCAATGATATTCCTATTCTTCGGATTCGCTGGTGCAGCTTGGCCCGGTCTAACGGTTTCTTACACCGTGGAAATCTTACCTTATCATATCAGAGCAAAGGGATTGACGTTATGTTTCGTATGGACGAGTTTGAGTGGGATTTTCAATCAGTATGTTAATCCGATTGGGTTGAAGAATTTGGAATGGAAGTTCTATTTCGTGTATATCGCTATTTTGATCATTGAGGTTATAGTTATGTATTTCTTTTATATAGAGACCGTGGGGCCTACGTTGGAGGAGATTGCGATTTTGTTTGATGGTCCGGATGCTAGTGTGGGAAGTAGTGTTGGGATGCCGGAGAAGATGATTCTGGAGGAGGATAAAACGAAGCATATGGACAATATCTAAGTGCGGCGTATTTTGATAGAGATGGCCTGGCGGGTTGGAGGGTAGGGAGAAGATTCTATATCAACCTTTTTGGACTATTGCAAAAAGACAGAGTTACTCCATTTCAATAAGACTTCATGTCATTAATCACAACTTCACCAAAATATCTCTGCAAAGGAAAACCAAGACAAAATTGTTTTAAGAAAGCTTTCAGTTTCATGCAAGCTATAAGAAGCAAATAATTAGTCAACGCCGTATTCCCAAATTTTCCGTTTCCGGTTACCCAAACACCACGCTTAAATGCTCAGATCCAAACACTGACCAATACTTTCACTTAGAAAACAACGCTCCCTATATTCACAGAATACCCCGTCCGGTAACACCTACAAGCCCCAGATCTGACCAAGACCACCTGGGCTTCGTCGTACCCGTGGGGCACTCGACCGGACAAGCTCATCACGCTTACCCTTCGCCTGATACTTCTTCGATCGCTCCACAAAGCTGGCAAGTTGGCTGTCATCGTTAGGGTTCATCGCGAAGGTCATACCCTTTTGGCATTCATCCTTTTCGGTACTATGAATTATCTACTATTAGCGAAGTTCTTCACAATTGGGTTCAGGCGAACCGCCGGAATGGGGTGGGTGAAACTTACCTGAAAAACCAGAGGGGAGTTGCGGCAACGACAAAGAAATCCACATATTTGATGCCATTCTCCTCCTTCGTGGGGTGAGCCTTAGAGTTCCAAACCCCATTCTCTTGGCATGGCAATTCCCAGTTGCAAGAAGCGATTGGGTGATTTCCTGTCAAAAATTGGAACCGAACAATGTCTCCGGATCGTGGTCGGATAGATTGGGGTTCAAATGTCAATTGGTTATCCCTAGCGACTGAGATCAAATGGGTCTCTCCTGGTCCATAGGGATCCTTTGTACCAGTAGCTGGGAGGATCGTGTAGGCACTCTTTTGATTTGTGGTCTTAGTACCTGACGAAGCTGCCTTGACCTCAGGTTTGGTCTCAGGTTTGGTCTCGGGCGTGGTCTCGGTGGAAGGGGTTGGAGTTGGTGTAGGAGTGGCATCCCCAGCGGGGGTTGATTCACCATCTTTTGGAGTCTCTTCTTTGACCTCCGATTTGGTCTCAGTCGAAATGGCCGGAGTTGGAGTGGCATCTCCAGCTGGTGCATCGCCATCTTTTGGTGTCTTTTCCGTAGGTGTACTCTCGGGCGTACTGGCACTTTCAGCAGCTGAAGACGTGGCATCTGCTGCCGGAGCAACGGCACCATCATCTGCTGGTGCATCCTGGGCAAGAGCCAAGCCAGCGAGGGCAAGAAGAACGAAGGATGTAAACTTCATGGTGAATGTGATGTGCTTGAAGAGAGTGTTGGGAAGAAAGTGGGATAATGACGAATGAATTGATGAGAGGATCCACGGGTTTTGCCTCTGGTATATACATATGCCAATGCTGAGGAAGGATGGAATCTACATCTTTCTCCAGAGGATTTGCTGGTGTAACCAGCATTGAATCATCAGGCTCAATCCGCCATCCTTGCCACGATTGGTTTGGACAGTGCACTAGCATTTCAGCCTAGGTCAGAGGACATCCAACCAGTTGGGAAACAGGTTGATGACGTCTGATCAATGAACAACGAAGGAGGGCATCCATCTATGGAGACAGACCCAAAACGGAGGGACCCGGCGTAGTGGGATACGAAATCCCAAGAGCAAGGTTGATAGTTCGAGAAACTGCATTCTATATCCCGAGTGGTTTGAGATCCTGAGCCATCGTGATTCCAACGGGCAGGATTGATGGATTGACGTTGTGGTGCAAATGGAGGGAAATTGATGAGGAAGGATGGAGGTTGCCATTGAAGCAACGAGAGAGGAATCTATGTGTGGCTTGGCGGATCTTCTGCGCCACATCCAATGACACTCCTTGAGGAATGGGGATCAAGACCTCGCCGGAGCTTCGAGCGACAGAACAAAGGCAAGACGGCTGAGATTGAGTGCGCGCAAAAATCTATATATGGCATTTACAGAAGATATTCGCAGAGCTACTCAATAAAATAAAAAAGTAAATTGTCACGTGATAACAGTTTTCTCTCATAGTGACTCTCAACCTCTTCTTACCTACCGTAAAGCAACAATATTATAACATGAAGGGCGATATCTATGTGAAAAAGGCTCCATTCTGATCGTATGAATATTCATAAAGCGGACCTAATACTATTCCAAACAATATCCTACAATCAGCCCCACCCCAAAGGAAAACCCAATACCCAACGTCGAGAGACAATTTCGATTTCTATTGTTTTACCCAACCAGTTCCAGATTTACCTGCCCAGCCAATATTCGCGCCGTCCCAGAAACCGATTCCCTATTTCTATTTTCCTTATCCTTGTGTATACCAAATTCTCCCAACACCAATTACAATCCATACCCAAGCAAAAAAGCATCATCATGAAACCATTTCCCCAATCCACCTACTCAACATCACCATCAGCTCTGCCAACCTCCCCACCATTCCTCTCGACCTCCAAACTCCCACACCTACTCTGTCCAGGACTAATACCACTCCACCCACTATTCCTCCTCCTACCACAACCAAAATTCATTTCAAACCCCCTTAACAACTCCATATGTTCCCTTCCCTTTCTCGGACATCCGAATTTCGGCTTACTTCCCCTTCCCGACTGCCACTCGATCTCATCCATCTTTTCCCATTTCTCAATCTTCTTTCGATCTTCTTCTTCTTTACTTATTTTCCTTCGAAACGTTAATGTTTTCGTGAGTTTTAATCCGGATATTGTTTTTGTGAGGGTGCGTTCCGAGAGGGATGTGGAGGAAGAAAATGTTGCGGATCGGGAGGGAGGTTGGCTGGTGAAAGGGGAGCTGTTCGACATTCCGTTTGAATTTGGGGTTTGGGATCTGGAGGGCACGGAAGAGGATGTTGGTATAGTGTATTGGGTTGATGATGGTGAGAAGGAAGTGGAGCGGTTTAGAGCTCGATGGAATCGGTCTTTAAATGCCATTTTCTGCGATCTTCAAAATTTTGTCTGCTCGTATGTTTGGTATGTTTGTTTGTGTTTGCGGAAGGAATGTCGTTTGCGTGATGTAGACCTGTTCCTTAGTTCTGTATGCTACTATCCGCAATACCCGATCCTGCGGCCTTTTTTCGAACTATAGGACTCGTAGACTTTCGATATAGAGACTGTTTTATTTAAAGACTTCGAGAAGGAAAGGCTCGGAGGTTATAGTGTTTATTAAATGTCGTAAATAATAGTCTCTCGTAGTAGTTGTTCGTTCAAACAATAGCTTCAACTCTAGTAATTAGCTTCCTATTCCCATTTCAATACAAACAATAAACACCACTCACCTCTAAAAGTAACTCTTCTTAAATCTCAATTATTACTAACAGTCAAAACATCCAATCTCCAAAGCCAGAAGTTCCCTCGCCTCTTATGACGCTCCCCCACCAAAGGGGGAGACACCATCACCTCCCCAACCAATCAACCATCTCCATCGCCCCCTCTCTCGCCAAAAAAGCAAGCTCGAAATTTCGCCCCAAACACATATCGAACGGAACCAACCAGATCCCGTCGTTCATGCGGGGTCCCCGTCAACTCACGTGAAATGTAAGTTTTACAGGGAAGAAAAAGGTGCTTCTAGAAGCATGAGAGAAGAGTATTCGGCTGAAGTCGGAATACGGAGTCGCCGAGGGTAGTGCCTCGGATAAGGATAGGGGAGGGTTTCATATTCGCTTTGATGGGACTTGACAACGGATAAAGTATGGGATGGTATGGTGAGGGAGGGATGTTTGAGACGAACGATTCTCGGATTCGGAATGCATTGTGCATTGTGCATTGGGACGGAGCTGATGCTTTGATGTGCTAGGCCAATGTATTAAGCTTTCAAGTCAGGGTACTACTTTCCTGGTTCAGAAATCGCAATTGCGAGGCAAGCAGAGAAATGCAAAGAAGAATAGCAAGATGGGTATTTTCATTGTACTGTTCATATCTCACTATCAAAAAACCCATCCCCATCCCCTATTCATAAGTAAATCATGGTATCACCTTCCCAGAGTTCATGTCTCGGTTCTACCGTCGACAACCTTCTTTCCCGACCAATCTATCTACTAAACACTATCCCTCTGTCGACCCAAAATCAAACAATTCTTGCTATTATACTACCCCTAACCCAACCCCACAGCCCCAAACCCTTCAGAAACCATGCTCCTCATATCATCTTTTAGGTATTTCATGAAGAAATCAACCCCAACCCAGCCAAGATCTGAGCAACATCTGCATTCGATCCAATAGCCTGATTCCCCGAAGCGCCCATTACAAAAGAATTCAAATCGCGACCAACAACTACAGCAGCGTTCTGATTTGGTAAAATAATAAGTGCTGGATCTGCAAATTGTTGCGCATTAGAGAATTGCGGTTGAGACACACCAGCTGGCAACAAGCTAACTCCATTTAGTTGCAAGTCTACTGCAGCATTCTCAACAAAGGTTCCAATGCTAAGGGCATCAGCTGTGCCGGTTGCAGTTGGAGCAGCCACTCCGGATGCAAAAACCCTGCTTGGGTTGACATTGCTAGCAGTAATGGTTATGGCGGTGAATTCGAGGATTTGGACGAAGATTTGTTGAGAAGCGCCGGAGTTGGTTTGGATTTGGCGGACCAAGTATCGAGTTTGTGCGTTGTTTCTGTCGCGAGCATCGATTACTTGGGTAATAATTACGAGGATAACATTCTAAAGGTGTTAGCTCGCATACTTACTTGGAGGGAGGGATGCTTACAATTGACGGGTTGAGGTTCTTAATAGTGTTGATCCTGATATTGTCCAAAGCAAGTTGTACTTGGAGGTTCTGCCTAAGCTGCCTCTGAATAGCCAATTCTAATTGCTGCTCTGCTTGCAATTCCTGCTGATTCAAGACTTGTTGTTGAAGCGTGAGAATTGTGATCTGGGTGATTTGAATAACTTGTGTTTCGGTAACGACTACGCCCAAGTTGTTCACACTGTTGGCACGAGTTTCCAAAGACCGAGGTGTCCATGTCAAGCCCCGCTCAGCAGGTTGAATGGCGTTTGCTTCTCTTTCTTTAAGCCCATCTTCGAATCTCGAGTGAAGAGTTGGAACTGCCGAGCTGTTAGTGATTGATTGATATATTAGTATTGAGAAATCACTTACTAGCAGTGGCAATGGCGAGAAGCCCGAAGACTGATAACGATTTGAAGAGCATGATGATAGTTAGAAGCAAAAAAGAAGGTTATTAAAAACAAGCTTATTATAAAGGACTGTGGCGGCCGCTGGGGCGCTCTTGAAAAGAATGAGAGAGGGTAAGGGCACAGGTATTAGTTGAAGATGGTGCTAATCTGAAAGTCACAATGGAGGGCTCTGTTCAGCGTATTATACTCCATCGTCTGCCTCCATGTCTTGAATACCGTCTGATTCCGGATCCAACATTGCCCGGTCACGGAATATCCCAGGGCTGGGCATGTCAGAATGTACCGGAACTGGGACGGCTTTCATGCTTTGGGGAGTTTATGGGAACATCAGCTTCGCTCAGCCCCTCGAGAATTGGTAATGGCCGGCTCAGAAACAAGCCTTCACGAACGCATTGAGCTTCTTTAGGCAGAGGGGTCGCCTTGGAAGGGATCTGATAAGGAGAATAACCCTAACTTGATTAAAGTTAAGCAAGGGCTGCACTTGGACCGCGCACTGACAGATGGCCACGAGGTGTGAATGGGATGACAGAAAACGACTGGCATATCAAGCTTAAATCGAAATTAACCAATAAAGAAGCGTAAAAGAATTCAAATATCAGTGTGTGAGAGTTTGGGGGGGTAATAACCCCTGGCATTGTCGCGACCCCACCGAAACCCACTTAGTATCAACAGATAAGATCTTCGGATGATCTAACGTGAGGAGTGGGAGATAACCGGTTCTCTACCGAAAAGAGTCAGGATTTAGCATGATGAAGATGATGACGGATAAAGAGAAATTTTGCAATAAGCACACTAAACATACCGCCACCAAACCTGGACCGATGCCAACGGAGAATTGAAGCCAAACATAAACCTGCTGCCTATGGGGAAATCTGCGAAGATGTGAGCGCCGTGCTAGCGAACCTCATGAACCGCAAACAGAAATATGCAATAGAATGTCACCGACATCAGATAGCAGCCAAGCCGAATTTAGAAATACTCCAGAGAAACAGGGAGCTCGCGTGTTAGTGCCAAGGAGGGTGAAGATATATCAGGTAAAGATATTTTAGGTTGCAAACCTCAAGTGGTGAGCCTTGAAAAATGGCATCTCGAGGCAGGAAGTCTCCCAATTGAATTGGAGAGGGTTACCACGCCTTCAAACTGGATGGAATTTTCGAGTGGGGAGGTTGTGCTGACAGCGGCCTAGGAGCTCGACAACTTAGATGATTTCAACGGGAGACGAGAGCATAAAGACCGAAGATATAGTCATTAAAATAGTTAGCTATGTTGGTCAGTCCTCATGCCATCAAGGTGGTTCAAAGCAATCGGGGGAAAACATATCCTGATGGATTGTAAGCTCCCCAGGAGAGGAATTAATGACCGATTTCTGCATGCGAATTTAAGGGCACTGGAAACCGTTAATGTCCTTCAGAAGACCGCAATATCTCGAATGCTCCAGTAGTGTGTGAGTAACCCTCACAGGATCATTACGTTGAGAACATCCAAAGACGGAAAGAGCTTTTCTGGCATCTTGTTATACCTTGACGTGTTATAAAGCGTATCTCCCAAAAATCAGCCACTTTTTCGCTGCGGGTGAGGTACAATTGGTGATATAATCGATTATCTCCTCACACTGCAAATATAATACTCTTCGGTACGGTGTTGTCAGCCCCGATTGATTATGGCCTCGCCAAGCCCCGAGTCCCGACCAGGCTAGCTTATCATGTGATCCACCCACTTGCCTTCGGCCAATAGGCTTTCCTAAGCCCTGCTGCTCAAAAAATAAAAATTTCCATTTCTCCAAGCTCAAGCTTCAACAACACCAAGCAGCCATATCTCAATTGTTTTTTCCCCAACAACCAGAGATGGCATACACACCTAGAGGCGCCCCCAGAGGCGGTGGAGATCGCGGTGGACGAGGAGGATTCGGCGGTGGATTCGGAGGACGTGGTGGTGATAGAGGGGGACGAGGCGGATTTTCTCGCGGCGGTGGAAGAGGTCAGTTCTACATGATATGATGAATTCCGTGTCCGCGACTCTCCATTGCGCATTTATTTGAGCTTTAGAGATAGCATCATTCCCCTTCCTGCAATGCGACTGTGCTTTGATCCAGAGAACAAGGGTAGCTGACTGGAGGGTAAGGAGGTCGAGGTGATAGCAGAGGCGGACGTGGAGGTAGAGGCGCACCCAGAGGAGGACGAGGAGCCCCAAGAGGACGTGGAGGACCAGCTGGAGCCAAAGGTGGTGCTAAGACCATTGTTGTATGTTTTACTATCTCTCTCTATCCTCTAATCACTACTAACAAGTCTAGGAACCCCATCGTCATGCAGGTATCTTCGTCGCCCGTGGCAAGGAAGACATGTTGGTCACCAAGAACATGGCACCAGGAGAATCCGTCTATGGCGAAAAGCGCATCAGTGTCGAGAACGCCGGCCCCGCAAACCCAGATGGAACACCAAGCATCACTAAGACTGAATACCGTGTATGGAATCCTTTCAGATCCAAGTTGGCAGCCGGTGTTTTAGGTGGTCTTGATGAAATTTTCATCAAGCCCGGAGCGAAAGTTCTCTATCTTGGAGCTGCTTCCGGTACTTCTGTTTCTCACGTCGCCGATATTGTTGGGCCTACTGGAACTGTTTTCGCCGTCGAGTTCTCGCACAGATCTGGCCGTGATCTGATCAATATGGCCACCCATCGCACGAACGTTATCCCCATTATCGAAGATGCTCGTCATCCTCTCCGCTACAGAATGTTGGTCTCTATGGTCGATGTTATCTTCGCAGATGTTGCTCAACCAGATCAAGCCCGTATTGTCGGTGTCAACGCCCATTTATTCTTAAAGGTCGGAGGAGGTGTCGTCATTTCTATCAAGGCAAACTGTATCGATTCTACCGCAGCACCAGAAGCCGTTTTCGCACGAGAAGTCCAGAAATTAAGAGATGAGAGGATTAAGCCTTTGGAGCAATTGACTTTGGGTAAGCTGGAATTCCTTAACTCCACACCAAAATTATGAATACTAATCATTCATAGAACCCTTCGAAAGAGACCATTGTATCGTTGTCGGTCGCTATGTTCGCTCTGTCCAATAGACCTTTTTCTCTCTCTGAAAAGAATTTTACGATTTCTTTACGCGATGGCACATATACGTCAGCAACGATTGGCATGGCTGTATGCTCTGGAAGGCTTTGTGTCAGGATAGGGGAAATTTGTCAGTTTTTTTATGTTTGGTGTAATTATTCGGGATCTGGCGTTCCAGGTCTCATTAGGTATTTTTTGCCGTCTTAAAAAGAAGAATGGAAAAAATTTAAGCTCTGTCTTGGAAATTCCGACCTCTTTTTCGTAGAGAAGCTACTTCATTGTTCTATTCTATTTGTCTTTGACTGAGTGAAAATTCTATTAGGTTAACCTATAGTATACTTTTTAATAAAAGACGGACATTAGTAAATTTAGTCTTGACGTTGGAGTCGGAAAAATTATCCTCTCTTGAAAATAAATTCTTATATCTTATATATCCCTTAAAGAACTACTTGTTTACTTACTATCTTATTATATATATAATCGTTACTAGGCTGATTTTAAGTTTATATTTTTAATATTACGCATCTGTAAAGTCTTTATACTTTAAAAATTTTCATTTTAATTATTATTCTAAGTAATTTAAAAACTATTATTTAAGAAAATTATCCTAAAAGTCTTATATCTCTACTAAGAAAATATATATACTAATCTATATATAGCTCCGTTAATAAGTTTCCTTCCTCTTAATAAAAGTCATAGTACTAAGGTACTTAAACGTCCTAGGCAAATATATTAGTGATCCTAGAAGTACTTGCTACGTCACCTCGACCTACTTATATCTTCCTACATGTACTTTATTTCAACCCATACTTTTAATTCAAAGCCTTCCCCTCTTTATCCCAAACGATAAAAGTATTAAATAATAATCTATACTATTCCCCCCCACCCTCCCCGGATGCTCTTTTCACTAGTACTCCCGAAATAAGAATTTAGTCCCTAAAGCAAAAGAATAACCTTGTTATTAAAACGAAACATAGATTAGAATTAGAACTTAATGAAAAATCCGTATTAAAATTACTTTTTTAGCGAGATAGTTATCTGCTGCGTTTAAGCTGAATAGTGTAAAATATATTTATTTCTTGAGAGATGGGTTAGTTCGGCTATAGTAGCCGCTATGTATCCATTGTATTATGTTATTATATAATGAATGATAAATAGTAGTGTTGCAAGTGGGAAAAGGTACATTTAAGTAAGGCTAGGAAGAGAAAATATAAAGTAAAGATGCTCTACTCTAATGAAATTAAGAGGAAAGCCAGAATATTACTTTATCTTAAGATTTCTTAAATAGTTAAAAGGGAAGACTAGTTTTCTAATTTCTTAATATTTGAGAGAGAGAGAGAGAGAGAGTGTGTGTGTGTGTGTATTTATAAAGTATTATATATAATAGTTTAAGAAAAAGAGGATAGGTATATTAGAAAAGTACCTATTTATCTAAGCGAGGAGAAATCTAAAATCTATTAATCTATTCGAAGGAAATATAATCATTTATCCTCGAAGGGTCTTAACTTAAATATAATCTAAAATCCCACTCATCAACATTTCCTTACTTCCACTCTACTACCCCCCCTCCCTCTCCTCTACACCAAACCATACTATTCATTCTCCTAACCTTTTCTCTTCTTTTACTAAACCCTTAAATCTCAAACACCCCTCCCCAAACACCCATACACTCCACCTTCTCCACCCCCCCTCCCCTCTCAACCTCCCCCCCAAGAACCTCAAACCCGACCTCCACCCCCCCGCAAACCCCCTCCCCCACCCCTCCCTCCCTCAACCCCTTCAAAACCCCCCTCTTCCGACCCAAAAGCATCCCAACCTCCCACCTCGCATCCAACATCTCCTTCCCCGTCTCCAACACGTCCTCCCTAACCAATCTCCCTCCACAACCCTCAATAATACTCTTAAGTCTCGAAGGAGAAAAAACCGTAAGGACATTTCCGGCTGTGAGTTTGAAAGGGAGGTGGTGGTCTATAGATAGACCGTTGAGGAGAGAGAGGAGGAGGATAGTTAGGATATGTGATTTTCCGGTTTGGGTTGTGGGGTTGGGGAGGAGTGACCATTCTGCTATACATATTTTCGTCTTTTTTCTTTCTTCTTCTTCTTCTCCTTCTTCTTCTTCTTTACTATCTCTATCTATATTTACATCCGTATTTATACGAGGTTTATAGGTACAAGTTGGATGGGAGATTATGCTTGTGAGGAGAGAGGGGAGGGTGGAGGGAGATGGGAAATAATAGCTACAATGGCATAGGATTATATAATCGTATGGGGGTCCGGAATATGTACTTAGATAATCGGGGAGGGATAGGTTGTGGAATTTTAGGGAGGGGGAGAAGGGATGGTGGGTTTGGATGTGGGTTTGGGAGGTGGAGAGGTTGTGTGGTGATCCTGTTTTTATATGAGATGGATATTAGTGTATTGAGTTAAGTTCGGTTGGGTAAGATTGTGGGGGCCGGGGGGGGGTTTCGGGAGGGGAGGGGAAAATAAGATAAATAGAAATATGAAATTTTTTCTTTTCCTTCCTCTTAAATATCGTCATATAGTATCCTTATAATTAAGATAGAAGGAAATAAACAACACTACTAACCCCCCCCCCCTCTCTTCCAACCTCGAAAATAAACCTGAAACTTCAAAAAAACAAACAAACAAATAAATAAAAGAAAAATCTCAAAAAAATCACAAACCATAATCTCCCGGCGCCGGATCCAGCGCATCAACCCATCCCTCTTTCCCAACAGCATCTAATAAAACAATCGTACAATCACCCTGTCCACAACCCACCTCCAAAACCCTCTTATCAGGACGTATATCCCAGTATTTCACCAACATGAGTCGATGTTCGATTTGGGCTTCGAGACTTTTTGAGCTTTTTGTCAGGTCTAGACGAGTTTCGAGGAAATAGAGGGCAAGTTGTTTGGCTTTGGTGGTTGCCATTTTTTTGGGGAGGGGGGGAGTGTTGATGATGGTGGTGAGAGAAGAGAGGAAGTTAAAGTTAATAGTGGGTGTGAATTTTTTTTATTTGATGAGAGTTAATAGAGGAAGATAATAAAATACCATAGCAAATTAAGAAAATTATTCTTATTAAGAAGAGATAACTCATGCGTCGAGATGAGGAAGGAATCCGTGAGTCACATTTTGAGAGACACTAAGGGAGGTACTTACTCGGATCGGACGAAGATTGTAGGCACGTGATGTACTTTCTCGTATAGAAAACCAAGGTACTTTCTATACTTTGGTACCTTCCGTACTTCTTCCTCGCCGATGCCGAAATAAACGTGGCTGGGTTAGTTAGAGTTGGTATTAGCTAATTCTCTGTTTCCTATACTCGGTTCGGTGAATGTTTCATTCCTTGAAGCAATACTCGGCACTGATATATCTCCACACACCATCTGCACCGGCACTTGCCAACCCAACCCAAAATTAACACCAGCCATGGATTTTTCTCCCCCCTCCTCGCTTCCCCCGACTCCCCGTTTAGAAGGGAGAGAGATTGGAAAAGCCACCTTCCGTATCAAGTTGCCCGACCAACCCTTTCATTCGTCCTCTTGCCTCCGAGATCTTGCAAAGATCGGGATGGCTCTTGCTTTTGCAGGGCGGTGGACCACCTCTGAATCATGGGTATGGAGATCTTGATTGGATCGTCGCTGGGTTATCATCTTGCTGCGAGACCCTGAATCGGGAAGGTCGTGCAGGACGGGTGGTTCTCTTATTGCGCCAGCCAGGTTTTTTAGTTTTTAGTTTTTCTTTTTGTGAAGCTGGCTTAATAGCTCGAGAGCTGAACATGTATTGTACATGTGGATGCTGAAAAGGGACAGCAGGACGCTGAGGAAGGTTGGCCGTCTGAGGGCTGGCTGTATGCAAGTATCCGGAGTGCAGAGTGCAGAGCGCCTAGGCGGGTCCGGAACCTGGATCTGGCGGAGTTTGTAGTACACTCTTTCTCCCATGGGCTTGGTCTCGTGGTGTACAAAGATTTGAGATGGGGTGAGGATTCAGGTGATGGCTGGATGGGGAGGTCTGGGGAATAAGGCTGGGTTGGGTTATATCAGGAAGCTATCGATGGTGCAAAGCCGTGCAAAGCTAACCAAAGCGGTTAGGGTAGAGTTGAGTGGAGGAGGAGATGAGGATTGGGTGTTGGGGGGGGGGGAAGCGGAGATGGGGGTCTGGACTTGGAGAAGGGATCCCGAGGTGACGACAGGGCCGGCGAAGGACATCGGGAGATGGAAGGGCGAGATGAGGAGATCAGGGAGGGAGGGTCTGATGGGGTGGAGGCCATGGCTGGCGGTCGGTGGAGGACCAGGAGCAGCGCTGCCGTGACGAGGAGGGCAAAAGCAAAAGACTGAGGACGGCAAAAAGCAAAAGCTGTTCACTCGGGAGGGTCGCGGTGCTCTGTGCATGGAGGTGTTCACCACTGCTAGGGACGAGGCGAGCGAGGCGATGGGACCAGACTTGGCATGGAGGCGATCCGGCGTGGAATCCGATCGGGTTGGGGCAGCAATTGGCAGTCTGGCGGTGCGTTGGAGACTTCAGGATTTCAGGGGCCACAACGGGCTGCAAAGGAAGACGGATGGCTGAAACCATCTCGAGCTTCGCTGTAAATGAAGAGCTAGGGGGCGTGGAGTGGATGGCTAGCACGCGGCGCGGGCATCTGGGGGTTATGGATTATGGATTATGGATTATGGATTATGAATATGAATTATCAACTATGAACTATTTGGAGGCAGTCGACTCGGGGAGAGCGATGCCGCGGCGTCAGGAGGGTTTGTGGGCGGCTGGGAGGCACGGAGCAGCGAGGACCAGATGGAGCCGGTGAGGTCGGCGGCGATGTTCGCGTCTGCCATGTGTGGCTCCTGTGTCGGTGCCGGGCATGGATGTGGTGGCTGCGATATTCAAGGACGACCTGGACGACCTTACCCGGTAAGGTGACGGTGGGCGCACTCGAGCGACTCGACCGTGCGGACAGCGACAGCGCGAGACCCCGACGCGAAAGCACATTGCATCCAGCACGGTACTCGACCTGCGGTGCTCTTGCGGTTGACGCTCGCCTCGCGCACGCGACGACGTGGGCACTGCGGACGGACGACGAGGGCAGCTCCAGTGCCAGTACGTGCCAGTACGTACCTACCAGCACGTCCCAGCACGGAGGCCGATCAAGCGAGCCTCGCTCGGCCGTGTGAATGGACCCCCGTCGCCAGTCGCAGCGTCCGTCCCGAGGAATCCACCCGAAGAGCAGCGCCAGATCGACCTTCCTGAACCGGCCAATGGGGCAGCCCCGCAGAGATAACGGAGGCCAGGACGAGGCCAGGACGACGACGAGCGCGAAGGGCGAAGGGAGTAAAGGCAGCCCAGCGCAGCACAGCGCCAACGCACGTCGACGGCTGCTCCGTGTGCGCTCGCTGCGCGTGTAGGGACGGAGGATATACACCTCGCCCCTCGCCCCTCGCACCTGGCTCCTCGCGCGCCGGCGCTCCAACCACGGCGGCGTTCGCTGCTGGCGGCTTGACCCCTCATGCACTGGGTCTCCGCGCTCGTTGCATTCGAAGGCTCTAGCGCCATTCTAGAAGTTTTCGACGTGCGGCCCCGGCATGGCCCCCGGCCACCGCCAATCACACGCCCGCGAGCCAGCCCGCAATCTATGCTGTGTCGTGCTCACGAAGGCCCCCCCGAGGAACTTCCAGCGCCTGCCCCGTCCCCGTCCAGTTGCGCTGTGCCTGTGCCGCCCTCCTCCAGCACCCTCCCCAGCACCCTCCGCCAGCACCTCCTCGACCTGTCCGAGTCTCTCGTTCAACTCAACTGCGACTTCACCTTGCGCCCGCCTCCATCCTCGCCCGCCCAGCTCTCCATTTCGACTCCTCGTGCCCTCCCGCCTGTCGACCTGCACTCGCGCCCATCGTGATGCTGCACACTGTCTCTTTTTCTCCCTCTCGTCTGTAGCGCAGGCCTCGCCAGCCCTGGACCACCCAGCTCTGCGTCGCCCCGGATCGAATCGCCAGCCGTACGAGCCCACCACCACCTCCACCACCACCGCCGCCCCGTCCCTCGAGTCCAAGGTTCTATGTTCTATGTTACCCAGCGTACAGGACGCAATTGAGGTGCCGCGAATTCGACCTTCTCCCACCTGCGAGGCCCGCACACGCTCATTCCCGTTTCCCTTTGCATTCTCGCCCGCCTAGTAGTCCTAGCTGCGGCTGCGACCGCCACCGCCCACCGCGCTGCAATCGCTATAATCCACCTCCACCCGCTGGTCGTTCCCGATCAGTCCAGCCCAAACCCTCACCTCGACCTCAACCCCCCCCTCCCGCCGTCTTCGAAACATCCCCATTCCACAGTCCCGCACCGCGCACCGCGGCCAACGCCAAATCCATCTCATCATCTCCCATCTCCGACCCAGCGCGGCGTCTGGACAGCCTCTTCGCCACGACAAAGGCTGTCGACCCCAGAGACTTTGTGACGGTATTCTGACTCGTCTGAAAGCCCGTTGCGCTCGAGCCAGCAGGGTGCGACCGACGAGAAGTTGATACAATAAGCTCGCACCTGCTCGACCGGACCCGGCCTATACTATTTTTCTCTCGACAGGGCAAGCAGGCCAGGCCGCCGCCGCTGGGAGACGACACCCAGAGGGACCGACTGTTCTGGCAGCGCGCGGCACTATGGACTACGCAGCATGCAACATTGTGTATGTCGACCGGACCGCCGACGAGGACAAATTGGTCAGGAGAGACGACCCCTTACCGGCACATTCAGACGAGAGCAGGAATCATGCACATGGCGGGGCTCGATTCTATGGGAGTGCAAGTTCCGTCAATGACAATCTGAGGACCCTTTTGGGGACGTTTAGTGAAGGTATGTCCCGAGCTCATCACTGGTCAATCTGCCCTTCGTGCTGATCTTGCGTAGTGCACATTTGCACGTCAGGAAAATCATGCATATCCAAACTGTCGGAATTAAACCAATCGTCCATCGTCGAATTAATACCCACCCTGGTACTGGTTGATATACCTCCGGAAGACCAATACTATGAGCGTCCTTCAAGAGAGGTCAGGACCCCTTCTCCCAGCTCGCAACAGGTGGACGGGCCATACGAGGAGGAAGGATCAGAGGAGGCTTATGGGGTGTCGTTGCTTCAATGGATAGCGTCGGAGATACAATATCAAAGTTTATCAAGGCTGGTTGTGCCGGTAGCCTTGGTGGGGATGGTGGCCGAGAGTAACACCTTGAGCGTGAGCACATCGCTGAGGGGAAGGACGACATCTCGGAATGACGGTCAATTCAGCTTCGCCGCCTCTAGGAAACGTCCTGGTCTGAATACTCCGCTAGACCAAGTGCGGACAATGCGGTACCTCGATGTTGGAGCGGTGGACGTCCTCACCAGCCCACTTCTCCAGGATCGACTGCCCAGCCTGGCAATACATGCCTACCGTGCTCACAAGGATGCTTCCAAAGAACAAAGGGCCCTGCTGGAGATGAAAAGGGGCAGAAAACGATCGTGGGTTGGCGTTGACGACCAGAAACCTTATGCATACTTGCGGGAGGCCATGGTATCTGGCTTGATGGACGGCATCTGCAGAGTCGGCGACGACAACGAACCTTTTGGTCCAATGAGAGTGAATATCGCACTGGATCGACGTGAGAAGATAGCCACAGCCATAGGGTCATGGCATTTCTCAGCGCACGAATTTACCGATGACGAACTCCTCCATGCGGCACTGCTGATGTTGCAACATGCATTGGAGATGCCAGAGCTAGAGAAATGGCGGATATCGACAGGTAAGAAGCTGCAATGCCATCTGATTGGGGCGATATGCTAACTCCCGATGCAGAGAATCTCACAGGCTTTCTGTTTGCCAGCCGCTCCGCGTACAATGCCTTCGTTCCATACCACAATTTCCGCCATGTCGTGGATGTCTTACAAGCAACCTTTTACTTCCTGGTCCAACTGGGAAGACTGCCACCTTACCCCGCATTGACGAGAAGGTCTTCGCAAGCTCCTCGATCGCCGATTGCAGATTTAATTCAGCCTTTTGATGCTCTTACTCTCTTAATAACCGCCATCGGACACGATGTTGGCCATCCCGGCGTTAATAATGCCTTCTTAGTTACACTTAATGCTCCTCTCGCCCAGCTGTACAATGATCGATCCGTCCTAGAATCCTTCCATTGTGCTGCCTACTCCCAAATTCTTCGCCGTCATTGGCCAGCAGCGTTCTCGGGCGTCGAGATGAGACAGCTTATGATCAGTTCTATCCTGGCTACTGATATGGGTCTCCACTTCGACTACATGAAGAGGCTTGGTTGGATGCAGGAGAAGTTCCACGAAAATGGAGGCACTGATGGTTGGAATGGGAGGGTGCTTGAAGATCAGAGAACATTAGCTTGCTCTTTGCTCATCAAATGCGCCGATATCAGTAACGTGGTATGCATTCCCACTTCCCGCCATGTGCCGAACCAGCTAATGTGATAGGCACGAAATTATCCCGTTGCTGCGCAATGGACGATGATCCTGACCGATGAATTTGCTCGACAAGCATCGATGGAGCAGGAGTTAGGAATTCCGACCGCGCTTTTTGCGGTACCGGTTCGTGAAATTATCGAGCTGGGGAAATCTCAAATCAGCTTCATGAATTTGTTCGCCATCCCTTTGTTTGCTGGGGTGAGCGATGTTATGCCAGCAATGGCCTTTTGTGTCGAAGAACTCAACACCAACAAGGCAATGTGGGAGGAAAGAATCAACACGGAGCAGAGAGCCCGACAGGACAGTGATGACTCTCTTTTGAAGGATGGCATGTTCTCCCCACGTACGATGAGCGTGGCCAATCCCTCTGATGCAAGTCACCAGAAACCAGGTAGTGCCACGTTTGCGCCGGCGACGCCTGATCTGAGAAAGGCGATACTGAGCAAGAGTTCATTTGCGCCTACGAACGGTACCCTCGAAGAATCCGACAACAATTTAATCCCATCACCGACCGTTGCGGGGCAATCGCCAATATCGCCCGGAACACGTAACCCATCTACAAATGAGGCATCGCTAGACTCTACTTCGCGACGTTCATCAAAACCAACACAATTACAACTGAGTTCTACTACCGCGAGCCCACCTAGACTTCTTGATCGTCCGAGTAGGAATACAGCATATGTAGATGGTACGTCGAATGGTTATCCAGTAGTTCCTTCGCTTGTAACAGATGCAGTTTTTGTCGGTTCTCCGACCAGAGAATTGGGGCAGACAGCTTCAGAAAAGCAACGAAGTAGCGACGGTACCGGATGTAGTACTTCGGCTGGTGATTGGACGTCTCAAGCAACTTCTGCAACCACTGGAAAAATGCCTTTATCACCTAGCACCCAGGGAACCAGTATTATGTCCGAAAATAGTCTCGATAAAAGCAATGGAAATACACTTACTCCGACACAATTCTCCCCTTGCGCATCTCGAGACAGCGACCGATCAGACCTCAAGGACGACGTCGAAAAAGAAGAAAGGGGAAGAGTAGAGACTTCCAAAAGCACGGCCATCGTTATGGAAAAGGTGAGGAATCTTAAAAAGAAGCCGAGTAGATTTAAGATCAATTTCTGGAAGCGGAGTAAAAGTGCGAGTCCACCTGTTCCTGCCAGTGGGCCCGACGATGTGGGAATGGGTGTGAACAGGCGACCTTCACCTTTTTGACTCTTGCATTACGGCTCCTAGGGACTTGGGTGGATTAAAATTGATTTTCGATAAACGAATAACGTATGATGAGTGTAGGATTACGACGAGAATGCTCTGCGTTGCTTGTGTTGCGCTGCATTTAATCAGTCGCAGAGCAAGAAAGAGATAGAGTTTATTTTTTGATTGAGTTTGAGTGCGCTGTACATTTTACATACGTACTACCCTGTTTTGTTGTGTTTATAGGCATATATCATTTCTGCGCTTTTTTTTCATTTCGTCTCATCCGTTGAAACACCAGAGAGGGGCGTTTTTTTGGGAGAGGGGTGGTCGGCTCGGGCTTTAAGACCATTGGGAATTGGAATGGAGGGGACAACTTTTGATTCTATTGGAGAATATTAGGGAAGAGGATTACGTTTTTCTTTTGCTTCTCCTTTCTTCTACAAGAAATGTAAGATGGCGTTGAGGATTGGGTTTGGGATATTTTTTTATCTTGAATCGGATGGGATGGGATGAAATGGAGAATATCTAAGAAAGGGAGGTGGGGGGGGTTGGGGGTCTGTGTATAGGGTTGGGTTGTATTGATTGGTATGAAAAGGATGAAAGGAAGGAAGGGAAATGGAAGGGGGGGTGTTGGTTGTATGTATGGTTTATGCATGGACTTTGGACTTTCATGGTTGGGGGGAGATGGAGATAGGAGGGAAGGGGTGATTTACAGAATGGGAATGGGGTGAGGATGTGTGGATTGAGTAGATCTAAGCATGTCGAGGATTAACTCTCCTGGAAAGTTGAAATGAAAGCAAGGCCCTTTTTTAAAAACCATATGGGTTTGTCTTATATTACGTGATGGTGTGTTTTTTTTTTTTTTATCTAGGTGCTAGGGGAGGTTTCTATCTTTTTATTTTTTTTTAAAGAAAATGGTTTATTTTATTAATGGGATGGGGGTCAGAGGAATAATATTAAGGAAATTAGGGGCTTAAGGTAAAGAGAGGATATTATTTCACCTAACCTCTCTCTCTCTCTCTCTCTCTCTCTCTCTGTCTCTCTCTCTCTCTCTCTGGTTCTTTCATTTTTGATTTCCTCTAGCTTATTCATTAGGCGAGGAAATAATAATAATAACGATATCGGAGCCTCTTAATTAAAAGAATGTTATAAAAAAAATTATAGGATTATTTTTTTTTTCTCTCTCTCTCTAACTTAACTTGACTTAGCTTGGCTTTTAAGGGGTAATAATTAAAACTAGGGTGTATGACGTAGGGAATTCTATATATCGAGTGGGATTTAGTTTGGTTTGTTTTATCTATGAAATTAATTTGTATTTTTACCTTTTTTGGGGGGGGGGGTTGATAAATTTCTCAGGGAGAGAAGGGTATTGGGAGTGTTGGGTTGAGTGAATGTGTGGTGAGTTAGATTTTGGGTTTGTTTTTGTGAGCTTGTGAGGTATTTGATGTTTTTATACGTAGGAGGTATTATATTTGTGGTTTGGTTGGGGGGGGGGGGGATTTGGGACTTTTTATATCGATTGAGTTGAGTTTTGTGCTGGGTTGTTGGAGGGAAATGATATTTTTCAAAGGCGGCAAAACGGAAGAGGGAAAGAGGGGGGAAGGCGAGAGGGGAGAGGGTTTTGTGTTGGGAGGATTGAGGGATTTGTTGGTTTAGGGATGTTGAGGTATAGGTGGATTAATAGGATGTATTTAGGGTAGTTTCATAACCTCACGTTCTATGATGTTCTCCGAGTAATGGTTAAGGAGGAATTTATGGTGCGAGGCTTACGGAGAGGAATAAGTGTTTCGTTAATATGAAGTTGGAGTTGAAGGTATTAAGGGGTAATTAATATTAAAGGTATCGGCTTAACTTCAACTTTGGAGAAGGAATTTCGTGAAAACGGGATATTAAGAATAGGATATATGTGTTCGTATGTGCCATAACAGGTGCTAAGTGGGATTATTGCGATGGAATTTTCCCGCGATCGCCCAAACTGGGACATGAAGGAATTATCGAGGTGTAAAATGTGACTCTTCACTTAACCCATATCTTCATAGCCGAGCTATTACCCTCAAATTTTTAACTTGCGATATAAGAATCGGTTTATCTTTCACTACTGCAACATAGCTTCGGATGCTTCCAGTTGATGCCTCTATTGCGTCAGAACTTTCTGGCGGGCCTCCGAGAATTTACATCCAGTATAACATTCCTTCTTGGATTCATTATTCCGTGTTTCGATTGCATGAGATAAATGAGCTGTAGCCAATTATTAAAGCTGGAGTCAGATAGCACAAGGTGAAATGCGAAGTTGTTATATTGACCTTTTCTTTTATACATCTTCACCCTCAATCTCTTCATCCCTCGAGATTTTGTTTACCATGCTGGGATTCTATTTTTTCTGGTGCCTTAAGCGAAGAGGATTTAACTACCTTTTATATTAAGCCTTGTCCTGCTTCTTAATGTGTTAAAATAACCCTGTAGATACAATCAAGGGCCAAAATTTAGCTCGCACAATCAATGACTTCTATGTTGATATCAGTGCGTAGAAAAAGCAAGGCAGTCATAAGGGTATTATCCACGTTGTGGATTGGGTTTAGTAAGCTGGGATCGGCTGTGAGTATTCCATACTGTACTGTGTATCGTGATAATAGCTCAAGAAGATGGTACTGTATCAGTTGGAGAGACGCAATTCCCCATGTATTCTCAATTCTAGTTTGTATGCAATTTTGATGTCATGGTTACTTGGAAGTGAAGCCGGATTGTCGTGGAGGAAAAGGGGGAGGATTGCTCGGCGACTTATTAATCCTGCCGTTATCTAAAAATAATCCATGGGCATTTCCCAAGGATCCTTTCCGCTATCCGTCATCCCCCGGACCAACAATATCAGTGCCTTCCTCACAATTTCAATCTTCAAGGATGCCCCAGTGAGGTCCAGAACGCGCCAGCGAGAAGACCGCAACCTAAGACCTTTCCATCACCGCCGAGGCACTTCCGTTCGAGTGGCAGGAACCACAACTCATGAATTGTTATGCTGTGAGACGATAGCTGACAATGGAGAACTACCCGATGCAAAAGGACAACTTCAGCAGAGACTCTAGTACAACTCTTGAACCAGATGAGAACAACACAATCGCCCAGCAGGTCTGTTGGAATTGCAGAGTGGGCAAAAGGAAATGTAGTAAAGAGCTCCCCGGATGTGCTCGTTGCTCTAAGTACTCCACCAAACCCCGCTCTACCGTCGAGGTCATCATTGACAATTGAGCAGGCTTCTGATGAAGTGTGATTACAACTATAGCCTTACAGATACGAAGCTCATAGCCAGAGATAAGCGAAACAGCCCCTCGTTGGGTTCAGACGATTCTGCCCTTCAGCCCCTTCAGACAGCATCCATGTTGATGCAGAGCATTTCTAGTGGGCCACATGACTTGTATCGACGGAATGCTAGTATCACAAATCAAGTCCTCAATTTGCTTGTCGCAAGTGGGGAAAGTATTCCTTCGATCTCGAGCACTTACTTCAACACAATCGATTCATGGCTTCCTATAATTTCGCCAGAGCAGTGTCTTAACAAGCTCAATGCACTGTCGTCTGGTCATAATGTGGAAGTGGCAAATCTTTTGCTCTCTATGTACTTAATCACCCGACAACCTGTGACCCACGAGGATGGAGAGATGCAGTCTACGCTGTATTTCGAAGCGAAAACGCTTCATACTCTTCTTATCTCGACCGGCAGATCCTCGGTTGAAATACTTCAGGCTGGCCTCTTGATCTCTCTCTACGAGATTGGTCATGGAATAAACGATGCCGCGCAACTCACAGTGGCAATTTGCGTTCGAATGGCAACAAAGATAAAGGCCCAACAGGCAGTAAAAACAGATCTCCAAAATACCGAATTTGGATTGCTATGGTGGGGGGTTGTTACTTTAGATAGGTTCGTCGTGGCGGTATCGGTGGATCAGCACAGGAATCTGACTCGATCCAGATATATGAACCAAGGTCTTAATGTTGATGAAATATATCTTCTTGTTGGCATTGGAGTTGAAGGTGTTCCATCAATGGACTTGCCTACAGATGACGCTGCACATGCCGCACTTCCCCGTCCAATAACCAGACGTACCACATCTGGAATTTCGGCCGAGGCCAAACCTGCTACGAGACTTGGCCCCTTTTGTAGGGCTACTGAAGCTGGCCAGCTTTTGGGAAATGTACTTGAGCTTGTCGCAAAATCCTCCCATACTGGTGAGATGGACCAAGTCATGTGTGGGAGGCTTGATAGTGCTTTACTAGCTTTGGCCATGGACCTCATGAAACAAGCTATAAATGGTTGGGAGGAATGCTGTGCTGCAATTGGGCTTTGTCTGAGGTGAGATAGTGTCCCTCTTTACTTTAGGTATGTTCTAACTTCACAGTGCCCTTTTGCTACTCCATGAACGAACTTGTGAATTATTGAGTGCAAAAGGTATTTCGGGGGAACGATATGAGGGGGCAATGATGGCATTGAGCACAGCTACCAGAATGGTCATCGATATAAGCCGCAGATTTCATATGGATATTGCTTTCATCAACCTTCCTGCGCTTCCTCTACCTGCAACGTATGCCATTTATAGAGCTA
Source organism: Neobulgaria alba (assembly GCA_003988965.1). Classification (NCBI taxonomy): domain Eukaryota; kingdom Fungi; phylum Ascomycota; class Leotiomycetes; order Helotiales; family Gelatinodiscaceae; genus Neobulgaria; species Neobulgaria alba. The sequence goes on from QYAM01000069.1 coordinate 46,487, forward strand.
GTCTGTTATATATTCGCTTTGCTGGCAATGACCTCTCATCACCTGAGGGCTTGGAGAATATCAAGAGTCTCAAAGGTACCTTAGATCACTTTGGTAAGCGATGGGGTATTGGGAGTAAGTTTATCAACACATCGTGTAGGCAATACTAACTTAAATTTTAGAGAGCTATATAAAAACTGTCGACGAAGCCCTGAGGATGGCTGGGAAACCTTGAATTGAGACTCGTCACCCACAGTCAGGTCTTTCCAAAACGAAACCTTTCGTCAAAAGCTTGCCAAAACCATGAAGTTCGTTCAGTCAAAGGTTGATGCCCAAGGCTGATAATCCTTTGCAGCAAGGAGCTTCTCTAGCTGCCTCCTTCGTATGCCAATGTTACCTCCGTCAAAAAGCGGCAGACATACTGCTTCGTTTAGTAATTCTGGAAAGCCACTATCATTGACGTATGAAGACCTGTGGTATGTCAGTAGCTTCCTCACAACAAATATCTTGAACTCACATTCCAACAGCTGACATCGCATCTACCACAGCTTTAACGGCACTGTCTGAACAATATATCTTGGCTTCGAGAGCCAGCTCGGCACCCTTACCATTTTCTAAAGCATGACAGGCTTTCCATGTTAGAAACCTCGCTGCATCTGTGCTCATCTTCACATTCATCAATAGATCTGATACGCTCTGTCGGCTCAGCAAAGATTCTGCGCCACCTCTTGTATCAGATTTGGCGAATTTAAGAGCCAACTCAAAGGCTTGAGACATAATTCCGACAGACATGGCACCGACCAATACTGCAGTGGAAGTAAAACATTGAACAGCGATTTCAGCACCTTTCCCCGGAGCTGCAAGAAGATTACGTCCCGGAACGCGAAAGTCCTTGAATCTTATGTGTGGTCCAGCAGTTGCACCGTGACCTGGCAGTTCTACATGCTTGAGCACTTCATAGGCTGATGCGATATTACTCTCGACTACCTCACGAGTCACGAGTAAAATCATGATTGCATCTGCCGGATTTGCTTCGGGATCTTGGGCGCTTCCATCTTGGGAGTATCTACAGACCACACATTGAAGGTCTGCCCCACGGTCATCCCAACCGCAACAATTTGTGCCCCACATCTAAAGCGTGTTAAAAGGGACCAATAAATCTTGGCTTCGAACTCACTTTCTCTCCATCAATAATCCAATCATCACCATCTTTTTTGGCAAGGGTTTGAAGTCCCTTTCCACCCTTTTCCAACCAATTTGCTGTCCCGCCAGGTTCAGAATGTACCAGACTGGCCAAAGGCTCTCCCTGTCCACTTAAAAACGGTTTCAAAAACTCCTCATGTTGCTCCTTTGTGCCACCAATCAAAAGGGGAGAAAGACCAAGGCCAGTACTGAAAATAGTCAATGATAAGCTTCGATCACGTTTGTACAGCTCTTCGACCAAGATTGCAGATTCTATCAATGTCCCACCTAGGCCTCCAAGGCGTGAAGGAATGAGGCCTTTGATCACGCCACCCTCCACTGCCGTTCTGTAGAAAGGTCGAAGAGCTTGGAAACGCTCTCTTTGTGTTGGATGTTTCGAGTATATTTTCGATGCTTTTGAGAGGACTGTGGTTGAAAAACGAATGGCCATTTCTCGAATAGCATTTTCCTCTGATGAAAGTGTAAAATCGATCATTTTGGCGGGTGATGGTTTGTCTGTGGATATCTGAAGTGAAAAATCTTTTTACTTCGACTTATATAAAGGATGTATCGTCCCTCGGTCTTTAGAGGCTAAGATATTACAACGCTGACTGCAGCATGGGGAGGAGTTGGATCAAAAGTGGGGTTACGGGTGAAGGTGCGGCCGCAACATTGCGGCCGCAGAAGGTTTTCTCTGCGGCTCTATACGTTAGAATCGGGCTAAAAAGGATAAATTTTGATGTTACTACTGCGGCACTGCTGTCATAAAAATGCAGTCAGATGGATTATCCTATCAGCTTCGAACTTTAATTGGGTATGTGGCCCAACAACCCCACTTTGCGAGAGGCAGGCGTTCGCGAATTGCGGGCGAGTGAATGCTTTATGCCAGTAAGTAGCCTTTCAACGTATCACTTTCTCACGCAGAAAATAATTCTCTCATGACTCTGCTTTCAATAACTACTAATCTTCCTTATCTTCCAATAATAATGCTATAAAAATTTCCATTACCACATCGTTTAGCCTACCTAAGCCACGGTGGTTACGCTTTCATTCTTAAATCGGTTGCTTTACGCTCAAGCAGTTTTAAGTGGCCTAGCACGAGCAAGTTGTTTATATCTTATATTCCAAAGCGTAAGAAACAGTAAGCAGCCATTTGATTTCAAGACTAACTACTTTGGTGCCCTTCCTCGGAGTCGGGAGGAGTTTGTAAGAATACCTACGTAGGTACTTATCATAGTATTTAGAGACCATATCGTCCCCCTTCTCAAGCCATTTCTTCATCACTTCTTTCTTCACTCTAACTACCACGACATAATGTCACCAACTCAAGATCTTCCTCAAACTCTTCTCGTTGTGGGTATAGGCCCTGGTATTGGCACGTCCGTCACTCGTCTCTTCGCATCGAAGAATTTCAACCAAGTTGCACTTATCCGTCGTGATAAGAGTAAACTCGAAGGTGATATCGAAAACTTGGAGAAATGGATAAGTGATAATTTCCCAGACAAGAAAGTTATAGTTCAAGGTTGGAATGCAGATGTAGGAGAGCCTAAGGAACTGAATCCTGTTTTGAAAGCTGTGGAAACTACTTTTAGGGGTGTGGATTGCGTGATTTTTAATCCGGCTTTGGTTGAACCTATCGAAATTGGGGAATGTACTGAGGATCGTTTGGTTTGCGATTTTAAGGTATGTATTTTCTTCGAACTTGCAAAAGCCTAGGTTAATTTATCATATAGACTACGACTGTTGGACTTTACACAACAGCCCTTTGGGCACTTCCTCTCTTGAGCAAGAAGGGAGAGGATAGTAAGCCGAGCTTTTTGGTCAGCAGTAGTTTTCTGTGGAAGGATCCTATTCCGCCCTATTTCTCGTTGTCTCTTGTTAAGGCTTCTCAGAGGAATTTGGTCCAGAGTTTTGCTTTGACTTACCCTGGTATGTCCTGACGAATTATCTTGGGAGCGTTGGATAAGGAAGTAGATGCTAATAAGGATATAGATGTTCATATATCTTTGGTTAACGTTGGTGGACTTGTGACGAATGAACATAAGTTCTTGAATCCTCAGAATGTAAGTCGTTGTTCTACAATAATAACTTTGGCCCTTTGTCGCACTGTTCTCTGGTGCACCTGCTTGGATGCCATAGGAACTCGACTAACACGAAAACAGATTGCGACGAAATTTTGGGAATTGTATTCACAGCCGAGAAAGGATTGGGGTTTTGATATCGACGTTCTAGGCGAATAAGGCATGCTCCATATTGAAATCTTTTTAGGTACTCACCTGCATTGTATTACAGTTCCACTGTGAACTGTTTCAGAGGTCGTATTATAATTACTACCTAAACTGTATCTTAGGTATCACACAATTACAGACATATCAAAATGGTCGGTTTCCTTTCATGTGCTATTCGGTGGACCCTCTGGGTTAGCTTTGTTCGTGGTGAGTCTCGCGTTCTTAATGAATTAATATGAATATTAAATACCTAACATGTCTCGTAGATTCTGTCCACCTAGCTTTTCCAAAATTGTAATTCTTTGGGTTTTGCAATATTTAGGTAACTTCGTCACACTCTTGCCTAGCTCGAGCTAATCAAAGGACTAGGGCTTGGAATTCCTACTTTTCTATGAATGATGTTACTGTTTTTAATTATCTATTGAACTTCCGTGGTGTGTCATGCGATTATGTTTTAAAGGTCTATGTTAGGGATTGATGGGCTTACCATTATTACTAATTTTAATGAGATTTCCGAAATAACCGTTCTATAAACAAGCCATCGCGTACCCGTATGTTTTGACAGCGGAGATTATCTCTGCCGGAGAGAATACAGTTTTAAGTTAGGTGTAGCACTCGGAGGTTGAAAGACGCAACTGTCCTTTATATGCTTATGGGGGGAGCGTAAAAATCCCCAATACAGCTTAAGTGAGTGCCCAGTGATTGGAGAACTTCATAAAAAGGCGGATTATTTTATATATGAGATACTAGGCTCAACCGTTCGTAATTGACTACGCTGTAGGCTAACCTAACAACTTTTCTATCGAGGCATGGAACTATATGAAGAAATGGCTAGGGAAAAGAAAATAAACACGAATAAGATACATCGAGGTATATCTAGGAAGAGAAGCATGCCAAATTGAATTCATATGAATCTGAGAACATATAAAAGGCTGAAATGTTAATAAACTGTGTCAACCGATGGAGAGGGGTAAATAGGGTTTAAGAATGGAAAAAGACTTAACTCATCTTAGAGAGTTTATTACTTTTACTTTATCCCTATTTCCACTTTATTTTTCCCTAGAGATAATTATAGGGCCCGGAAATAATCTCCAGAGAACACCTCAAGAAAGCTGAGATCGAAGTCTACCATGAACTTGTTTCATGTAAAGTGAACCCCACATATCTAGAAGTAATCGTATAGTTTCGATTTAATCCGGCTCCAATAAATACAGGGTTTTAATTCTTAGCCTATATAGATTATGGAATGTGGCTGCTTGGATAGCAGTCAAATCCGTAATTAACATATAAAACACCTAGCCAAGTACCCGACCTTCCAAAAAATATCGGCCCCCAAGAAGAAGAGAAGTAGAATATTAATCAAGAAATGAAATTGCTGTCATCAGGGAGCCATTGCTGATTTTGAAACTTTACGCTACAACAGCACCTGGCAAGATGAATTGCTCCTCCTTGCTGAACTTCGACACGGTCTCGTTAGTTAAGTTCAAGCTATCTATCACAATCTGAGGGGGGGTCAACCCCAACCATTGTCCAACTGAGATATCTATAGCCACGTGGGTTAGCCCTAAACAAAAAAAATTGGAGTGAAAATTATGATAGAACCGAAGAATCGTACCGGAGAAATGATCAGCTTGTAAAACTTCGATGAAAATAACATCTTCCGTTCCTACGTTTTCAACATAATGGGTCATCGCTTTCTGGATATATCCACAGTCCCCAGCATGCTATAATAGGTGTTAGATATGCGTAAAAGATGAACCTGATTAAGGGGGGCCATACAAAGTCGAAGGTTCTTGCCTGCCCTTGAGCTGCATAAATCCCAATTCTAGCGCTGCCTTTGACAAAGAAATTCCACTCATCACTCGTGGTATGCCAATGAATTTCCCTGAGCGCTCCTGGCTTGATTGTCACAATCGCTGCACTGAACTTCTTTGCGATGGGGAAAACTGTCGGGTCTATAATTTTCACTGTTCCTCCGGGAGTTTCGTGGTTATTGGCGGCGAGGGAGGCGTGATAAGTGTATGAGCTTTCTGTTGGAACCAAGCCCGCTGAGCCGGTAATGTTCTGTTTCTGGATATCGGTTGGAGCATTTGTACCAGGAAAAATAAAGAGCTCGCCTGCGGGGATATTATCCCAAGCTGATAGTGGAAGCCCCTTGAAGTTCTTGGAGAGTATTTCTTTCTGTTTGGTTTAATAAGTGATTTGTCTAGGCACCGAAGAGAGAACTTACCGGATTGTGAGCAAACACCTCAGAGACGAGGAAAGTATTATCCTCAGAGAAGCTGCCGTCGTCAAAAACAAGGAGGAATTCGACACCACCCTTTAAACCTTGGAGACTATGAGGTATTCCTCTATTGGGCATATTAGTAGCCATAGTCTTTCTTAAAGCTTCTACTCACGCAGGGAAGAACCAAATGTCGCCAACACTAAGATCATCAACGGATGTCTGTCCGAGATCGTTCACAGCTTGAACTCGGACACTACCATTCAAGACGATCGCCCATTCACCTGCTTTGTGCCAATGAAGCTCCCTGTAGGCGCCTTCCTCAAGTCTCATGTCAACACCAGCCATTTCAGTCGCTGCTGGTATATTATCCACATTCTGTTGGCGAGCCCAACCAGATCGGCCGAGACCTAATTTGTTGTGACTGAGTCCGAGAGGCCATTGAGCATTTGATACAGAACCATGATCAGTACCAGGTGGTGCAAGCTTATCTGGGTTCAAGACATCGTATTCTTCTGTTCTTGGACCTGGATCGGTTCCACCCTTACTTCCGCGAATGGGTTGCGGATGCTTAACGTTGTTGAAGTCAAGATATTCTCCAATTACCGCGGAATCTGTCTGTCCAGGAACAAGGCTGTAGGAGATAGCATCGGTATCTTCGTTGATTACTGTATTGCTGGGGTTGTAGCCGAGAAGAGCTGTTGGTGCTGCTGCAGATGATGTACCAGTAGGGGCAGTAAAAACAGTGGAAAAGGTTGCGAACAGGAGCAACAAGCTTTTGAGGGGCAATTGAGAAGCCATTGATACTGTAATTATGACTGTTGCTTGCAGAAGTGGAGAGAGAAGCTTGGAGAGAGAAATGCTTCCTTGTGAGATAACAGAACCTTTTATACCCGTCTTCCCCCCGCTTGTACATTTCAAGGTTTATTAAAATCTCCAGCCGACCGTGGAGATAACACTTGACTCGTACTAGGAGAAAACATTCTCCTCCTATCCTTGAGAAGAGAATCCTTCCTTGAACTATGTCCTTCATGGGTGGTTAAGAAAGTCAGCCATGATATGGCGAATCCTTGGATCCTGGTAAGACCTTCCGGGAAGAAACAAATATCACTTCTATCATCCATCTTCAACCCTAGTAAATATTCAGATAAACCATATTATCTTTCTCGTAAATATATTACACAAAGGTATTAAGAAGGCAGCTTTTCCTTAGTGACTTTAACTAAGGAAATCAAGGCTTCTAAACCTTATACTTAGATTTCAACTTGAGCAACTAAAAGTTGGAGGTGCTATAAAAGAGGGTTACCAACGTTGCGCGGATGGTTGGATGACTGGGGTATCTCCCTCTCACTAGCAATCGGAGACAGAACCAGTCGGCGGTCAAAGCATGGAAACTTTATTTTAGGAATGAATTATCGGACGGAAGTAGCTATCCACTGCAAAACGGACACTCGAACAACCAAATGAGAGAAGTAAGGATAGAGGTGATCGCTTTGCAGATGTCACCAACCTTGCACTGGAGGCATTCACAGTTATTTTTGGGCTTTCGTCGGATCACTAAGCAATGAGAAGGCGAAAAACAAGGAAGAAACATGTATCCAACTCCATGGATCTAGACAACATATGATCAACGTGATTCCTTAATAGCTTATGGCATATAACCCTTGAATTCTCCAAGTGTTGTGGTTGGCAGAAACAGCGGTGGTCCTAACCGCCGAGCCCTCGCTCCTGCAGGGGCTCATTCTCGGAACTAGATTTCTATGGACGGGGATAACTCGGAAAGTAACCTTAGAGGAGAGTTTTATCAATAAAGAGAGTTGGAGCAAGTAGAACGCAGGGTAGATCTTAGGGTCAAATGCATCTTTACAAATCCCTCATCTTCTAAGATTCTAATTTGCTTAGTACCGAAGTTAAACAGGGTTCAGATATAGTAGCACAAGTAACTCAAGAAGCCCCGGACCCGGAAGTAACCCTATACTTAAAAATAAGCGGTAAGGTTTCGTACGGCAGAGGGTCTGAGAGTATGCCATTAACTACGAAAGTTTTCTCTGAGCGCAATGTCGAAAGTTGCGACAAAGCAAATTGAAGCGCATCAAAATTTAGCGGGCCAACAAGCAGTGTACCAATCAAATTATTATAACATTCATCAAATACATTAGCTTCTTTTATATACTTGGGGCTTTCAAAAAAAAAATACAATTTCTGGCTTTGTCAAAAGTATTAAATTAGTTTTATTTTCAATGTGAGTGCGATTTAGACGGATGATTAAATGGTGAGTAAAACCCACAACCTACTCGAAAGAATTTATGAGTTTGATTACTGGCCTCCTTTTTATGAAGATTAAAGTTATTATATAGTATAGATAGCTGGAGCTTTCAAAGTGTAGATTGAAACTCTCTGGAGTGCTAATCGTTGGTCCGCTCTCAATCCGCAGCGCAGGTTGAACTCAAATTCTGTCGCTGAAACAATTTGGGCCTCAATAACTTCTTAAAATCATGTCATTATGTGCTCACAATTAAATCAAGAGACACTTACAGGAGACTATGTCTTGATTGGTGAGCTGAGCATCGTGGGTCTAACACGGAGTGTGAAAGCCCGCCTTAGCTCAACCCCGCCAAAACCTCACCATAACTCCCCTCACTCATCATGGTATAAATTCTAAGTACTTTCTATTCCATTAGATTTCTATTCATTCATTCTCATTCTCATATCACTCCTTAATCAAATCATTCAAGGAGTCAAAATGAAGCTCCAACGTATCCCCATCGACAAAAACTGGTTGTTCAAGCAGGAAACCAAACTCGGCAATGAAGCAGCAAGCTTATACCTACCAGTTGCTCAGTTTCCTACAGTAGCACACATCGATTTACTTCATCATGGATTAATTCCCGATCCTTATATCGATACCAATGAACTCGCTTCACTTTGGGTAAATGATGCTGATTTCACTTACAAAACTGTTCTTCCTTCCATCACGTTACCATCTTCTGGATCAAAAGCGGAATTGGTTTTTGATGGATTGGATACCATTGTTTCAGTTTTCTTGGATGGAAAACTTATTCTAGAATCGAATAATATGCATATTAGTCATCGAGTGGATATCACCGCTTTCTTGTCCGGATCGAAAGACGAACATACCTTGGAGCTCAAGTTCCAGAATGCGCCGGCGTATGCAAAAAAGGAGAGGGGGAAAATAGGATATAAAGGTAAGGAGAGTAATATCCATTTTGGTGGATCGGAGAGGTTGTTTATGAGGAAAGCACAGTATCATTGGGGTTGGGATTGGGGACCTGCTGTTAATACTTCTGGTCCTTGGAAAGAGGTTTGGCTTGAAGTTTTTGAAGAGAGAATTGAGGAGTTTTTGGTAAGGCAGGAAGTGAGTGAGGATTTGAAAAGGGCGGTCGTGAAGGTTACTGGTGTTGTTGGAGTCGTGACCAAAGATGGAGGGAGGAAAGTAGTGTTGACACTTGTTGGACCGGGTGGGAGTAGTGAAGTGTTAAAGAAGGAGGTAGTTGTTGAGTCGGATAGCACTTTCAGGGCGGATCTCGAAGTCATCAATCCAGATCTTTGGTGGCCATTTACCTATGGGGCTCAACCTCTCTATACTGTCAAAGCTATTATTCAAGGAGGGGACGAACAGAGTAGAACTCTCGGAATAAGACGACTGGAACTCCTTCAACATCCTCTGAAGAATGCTCCAGGAACATCGTTCACTTTCCAGGTCAATAATCAGCGAATTTTCTGTGGTGGCTCTTGTTGGATTCCAGCAGATTTCATGCTACCAAGAGTCAGTGAGAAGAAGTATAGAGATTGGCTTGAGTTGATGAAAGGTGGGAATCAGTATGTTTTACTCCAATTGTCCATCCAAATTCCAACTTAATCGAGAAGAACTAATCATTATTTTCAGAGTGATGATTCGTGTCTGGGGAGGTGGTATCGTGGAATCTTCAACATTCTACTCCATTTGTGACGAGTTGGGGATTCTCGTTTGGCAAGATTTCCTCTTCGCTTGTGGAAATTATCCTGCGACCGATGAGTTTGTCGCCGAGGTAAAGAAAGAGGCGGAGCAGCAGGTAAAGCGGGTGGGCCATCATGCTAGTCTTGCCATTTGGTCTGGCAATAATGAGGATTACATGCTCGCCGAGTATTTAGGTTGGGAGTATGATCCTAAAGACCAAGAAGGACCATGGGATAAAACGAACTTTCCTGCAAGGAAAATATACGGTAAGTTTACAGGAAGTCATGTTGGGGGTACGAGTTCTAACTAGTGACTTCCAACAGAGAGAGTATTGCCTGAAATTTGTGGGAGGCTCGCCGGAGATGTACCATATTGGAGGTCTTCTCCATATGGAGGTGAAACAGCCAATGATTTGACAGTTGGAGATACCCACATTTGGAATGGTATCCGATCCTTCCTTTCCACCCATGCTAAATATTACTGACAATGTGAATCAAGTCTGGCACGGCAAAATGGCACCCTATCAATCCTACAAAGAATATACATCTCGATTTGTCTCCGAATTCGGCTTCGAATCTGCTCCTTCCCTTCGTACTCTCCATCAAGCGATAACCGACCCTAAAGAGCGCCACTGGCAATCTTTGACTTTCGATGCCCATGATAAAGGACCAGGCCATCAGAGAAGATACCCAATGTACAGTGGGGAAAACTTCCGATTCCGATTCAATCCCTTGGAAGACTTTGTCTACTGCAGCCAGTTCCTCCAGGCCGAGGCAATGAAATATGCTTATAATCATTGGAGAAGAGAATTCCGTGGTCCAGGTGAAGAGGTTTGCTCCGGAATATTAGTCTGGTTCGTTCTCCTATTCCAGGTTGACGTTTATTCTTAATTCCCATCAATTTCACAAAAAGAATGTGATGCTGACGAGCCATCTGCATGCAGGCAACTGAACGATATCTGGCCAGGCACCTCATGGGCCCTCGTTGACGTAAACTGGAACCGCAAAGCGAGTTTCTACATCACCAAGCGGGCACTTGCCAAAGTAGTCGTTGGTATGGAAAGAGTTGTCACCGGCAGTATCCCCTACATGGTAACTATGTATCCAGAGCCAAAAACAAAACTCAACATCTGGGCCATCAATGGCTTTGTCACTCCTCTCACCGCAATATTGAAATTATCAGCTTTCGATATTGAGTCAGGGAAGGAAGTGTTATTGCCGGAGAAAGAGAAGTCAAGGCAAGTCGAGTTGGAGCCAAATCAAACGACCGAGATCGACTCCATATCAATCCCCAATGCGGATAAAACTATCGTCGTTGCATATCTTGACGATGTCAAAACCGGGAAACGTCTTGCTCGTTGGGTGGACTGGCCTGAACCAATTAAATTTGTTCACTTCTCGAAAACCCCCGAGGTGATAGCAGATGTGCGGGAAGGCGGAGATGTTGTTGTGCTGAAGGCTACGGCGCCAGTCAAGGGGGTTATGCTTGGAGTGCCCATTGAAGCTGGCGGAGAAGATGCCATTTGGGATGACAATTTCATAGATTTAGTTCCAGGTGAGAGTGTGGAAGTCAAGGTTTCAGGTCTCGGGGGACGAAAGGTTTCAACGAGATGGTTATGCGACTGGGAAAATGTGGAAGGATTCGAGCTGTAGAAGAACCGGAAAAGCCAATGAAGAGATTATGCTTTGTTGTTGGGGCTCTGAACATATCTTTGATGCTTATTGGTCCACGGCGATCTTCAGGCGCACTGCCGTCGGGTCATAGCTTTGGGTATTTACAGATCGCGTCTCCCCCGACGCGTCTCCTGGCACTTTGTCACTGAAATCCTTGAAGTCAAGAGGCACCATCGTGGTTTGAATCCAAAATGCTACCAAACAAAGGTTCCAAGCGCTCTTCATCTCTCATCGTTCAGGATGCAAACCCGCCAATGAAGAAACCCCGTTGGGATGCCCAAGAAGCCCCAACAACACATCGATACAATCCCAGCAGAGAAATGACGACGCGGACTCAAGGCGAAGCAAGTATCGGGTACCTTTTAAATCCACCATACCAAGCAGGTTATCTGCAAAGCAATCACCAAGCCGTAACGACTGAGTCAATCAGCCTCCCTCGCCCACAAACGCCCCCGCATATCAACACGACTTTCCAACGGAACGAGAAAACCCCCGGTCGTATAGGCCCCATACTCCCCGACGACATCCACAAAACTTACAATATCGCCCCCTTCAAAGGCGTTCCTAGCAAAAAGGTCCGCAAAACAGCATATGAAAAAAACGAAGAATATAAACAACTTATCCGTGACGATCCGGAACATTCTTTCCACGAGATCTATAAGTGTTATGATAAAGGACCAAATGGATCCCCCACATACGACAAGCAGGGCTTTGAACTTGATTATGAAAAGGTGGTTGATTGGATGAATCCGAGACGGTATAACAAGCGGAGGATAGTGAATGGGATGGAGAGGAGGCTAGATCGTGCACAATATGAACAGGGGAGAATGGCACAGATCTTTTTTGAAGAGGGTGCTGCTCCAGAAGGTGCCTTTGTTGATAATCTGGATTGGAAGGATAGAGTTTCGAAGGCTTTCATAAGATTGGTGTGGAGCATTTTGAACAATGGGAGAAAATGGGATTCCCGAAAGCAAAGAAGGGGGAATATGAAAATCCTACCAAGGAACAGAGAGATAGATTGACGGGGCTGTTGTCGGGAGCGAGTCTTCGGAAGTGATTGTGCTATCTCGGGTTTATTCACGCGTAGAGTACTTCGCTGTGTATCAAGATTAGAGTAAATATGCAGCCAAACAAGTGTTTAATTTTAAGCTATTCTAAGTTCAAATAATCAAAGCCACCACAACCGAACCCGCCAGGCTCCGCAAGCATAATCGGTAGGAAATTATTAGTCTTACTTTTGATATGCATATTAAGGATATTGGAGCATGAGGATGTTATGGAGGAATCTTACTTTGTTTCAAGATATGCATTTCCGAGGTGGTGGGTCGTGTTTGATCGACGACTTTATGACTGAAAAACATACCGACTCCGAATGGAAAATGACGCAAAAGTTCTTCCTTCCCCGGCGAAGATATTTGAAAGATATCTAGAATAAGGCAGTGGTAGTATAAAGGTTATAGGGTTTTAACACTTCAGAGTCACTCACTGATTTCCCTCGATTGATTACATTCTCATCTATAGGAGGTTGTGGTGAAGGAGAGAATATCACGATTGATAGTAGGTAAACCCAAGCAGAAACCATAAAATGAAACCTCACCGTTAGGCGCAACTCTTTCATCTGGATCTATGTTTGCTCTCGTTTTCGCCAGTTTAGCTTAGCATTAAAAACGTTAAGAGAGAATATGATATTTTGTACTTGAGAAAAAGCCCACACTTGTGGATAACCTTGGAAACCCAGCTGGGAGGGATGAAGCGTCGAAAGAAAACGATCGAATAGGAACAGGTATAACGAATCAACTGGTAGATTAGCACAAAAATAATATCGAAGGATAAAAAGGATCAGGTGCTAGATTCTCTGAAGGATTTGTCTGAAACTAAAAACAAGAACAGGATAGTTCTGATAATATACACCGGATCAGAATCCTCCTCTATAATTACTTCTGATATTCTCTTCTCAGCTGGAGTCTTTCCAACTGCTCTTATGTACCAAGGATGACTCCTAGTCAATACTGGATTTAGATGCTGGATATCCACTTTTTCCTCTGGCGCAGAGGCCCCTAGAGATCAAGAGGGCGTGATTGATGCCCGGTTCCTCGACTTCGTCAGCCTTCACCATACAGATCTCTGCATGAATAGGCCGCGATCTTGTCCCAACAGGTCCTCATCCACCCCAAATGTGTGTAATCTCCTCTACCTGCCCTCCTCAACTCCCCTCTAACTTCTCCAACTCCATCAAAATCGCCTTCGCACTCTCCTCCACCAACCTCCTCTCCCACCCCGTCATCGGCCTCAAAACATACTTCGCAACCAAATCCGGCTCCCTACTCAACGGTCTCCCAATCCCCACTCCAATTCTCGTATATTCCTGCCCCCTCAAAGAATCTCCAATGCTCAATAATCCCCTATGTCCTTTACAACTCAAATTCCCATTTCTAGTTCTAATCTTTCCAAAACTTAATTCCATCTCGTCATGTACGACGATTAATTTCGTTCTCTCCCCGCGTGATTCCTTAGTGAATTGTTTCCATGCTGCGAGGACACCAGGGCCGGAGATATTCATTAGACTTGAGGATTGCCAGAGCGTGTAGTCTGATCCAACTGAGACGAACCCATTGCCGTGTGCGCGGGATCTTTGGAAGGAGGGGTAGGAAAGGTGTTCTGCGAGGGACTTGAGGACTGTATGGCCCGCGGAGTGAAGGGTACCGAGGTAGGGTGCTGGATTGCCAATCGAGCAGACGAGAAGACGTGTGGTTGCCATAGCTGGTTTCGAGATGATGAGGGTAGGTAGGCTTATTACTGCGACTTCATCATCGGGTCTAGGAGGCCCAATTGGGGAGCCTTGAGCTTTTTGTCGTCGGCGTTGTTTTCGAGATAAAATCTCGGGCTTGGGGTTCGGGTCGGGGACAGCCATTTTCTTAGCTTGACCTGGGTCGATCTCCCGAAAGGTACAACTTCTTTTCAGCACAACTAAGAGACGGGGGAAAACTCTAGACTTTGTATTTTTATATGACTGCAGGAAATCTACACCAAGGGAATTGCTCTAAATGTATTTTCATATGGCTTATGTGAATTTAGTCCTCTTTGTTGCGGGTCTGCCTTGCTATTGAGTCATCCGGCTTTGCGTGGCGCAGCGCCCTACAGCAACTTGTGACGTGCAATTCGATTACAGAGCCTTCAACCAACCGCAAAATTATGCACTCCCAATACGTGCTTGCAAATCATCGTGCGCCCAGTCGAGGTCCCAATAGAGAATCATCCCTGAGCCCATCGTGATAGGATCATCTATAACGCCAAACTCCGCCCATGGTATACATTGCTCAAACCGTCCCGCTGATGCTCAATTCTCGAATTTCTTGTAGGACCTGCTCGACCCGACTATCTAGTTGCCCTTGCGCATATTGCTCTCTGGTATCAGCGTCTAGATATTGTTGCACTTGTGCCATTCGCGAGTATGCCTCAGCACAGAATCGAAGCTGGATTTTAACTAATGCCTCGAAACTGGGGTCGAGATATGGGACACGTAAATCGATCAATTGTGGTAACTCGCTAAATAGCTGCTCATTCAATTGCTCGTAGGCAGTCTTGGCCATCTCGGTATCTTTTTCGGCGCGGGGAAGTTTGGTAACATCTTTGTCGGGCTTCTCGACAAGTTTCTTGACTTTCGCACGCATGGCATCGTAGTCAAGGAGTTTGTGATTTCGCTTCTTGATGCCTAAAGATTGTCAGTTGGATGATCAGGTTGCAATCGATATTCCATACACTCATTGATATCAGGGAAGTAAGCACAGAATCTCGAAATGGGTTCCAAGACCGTAGTTCTGCGAAAATTAGTTGAAGCCCCCGAAGATAGTTATTTTTCTCCATACCGATATGGTCCATCTAAAGCCTTGATTGTCTCGGCATCTAAATCTTCGACGGCTTGCTTGTAACTTCTACTAACTCCGTCTTTTGCGCCAGCGTCTCCGTAGAAGGCATCAATCGTTTCCGCGATTCGCATTTGGGAGGCAGTCATTGCTGTGCTAATCAGCGCCTGGACTCAAACCCCAACAAGCCTACATACCTCTCAAGGAATCTAAGTATCCTTTTGCCTCCTTTTGCAGCTTCAGCGATGCTGCCTCCATTGTCCGATATCGTCTGCGGTATGGTCAGCTAAGGCCTATGAGTACCTGGCGCGCCCAGAGTCTCTACCTCTCCTCCACCTCGTAGTCACGATCGTTCGTCTTCTCGACGTGCCCCGTCTTCATCATCACCTGGGTCGTAGCCCGGTTGACATTTTTCTTAAAGCCTAGATAACATCAGTGAGCGATTTCCAATTTGCCGACTCAGATGTCCACACACCTGCCCAAGACATGGTGGTTGATGGCTCTGGTGTATATGTGAGATATGTGAGGAGTGTATAGATTGAAGAGAGTTCGTCGTGTGGAATCACTGCGTGCAGACGGGCAAGGAGTTACCAAGTACTCGGGTGTTGGAGTTGTTTGCGGAAGTTGGCAGTGACGAAGAGGCCTGTGGCGCAGTCATCCATGCCAAGGCGGCCGCAAAACAGCCCCTCCAAGGTCGCTGGACGTATTTTTTATATGCCGGCTCGACAATCTGGGACGATCAAGAAAATCAACATTCATCTTACACCAATCTTCACGTCAAGATGCCTTCCCGAGGAAACCCCAACGTCCCCAACAAGCAGCGCAGATGCGCCTCGAGATCTAAGGTTCAAAGTCGCAATGCGAAAGCCGGAATCAAGAAGAGAATACCTGCGGGCGCATCGAGGAGGACCGGCCTGTTTCCTACCAGTGGTCCACTAGCCCCATTGTCTGCGAAGAAGGCGAGAAAGGTGGAAAGACAACAGAATATGGCGAGAAAGAGGGCAATTGAAAAGGCTATGGCACAGGAAGGAGAGGTTGTCATGACTGGTAGGAGTTCCGTTCGTTGGCTGGCGCAGGACTAATGGAAAATGGCAGATGCACCAAAGACCGCAAAACCAAAGGCGAAACAGGAAGAGGTCACGAAGGATGCAATGGATGTCGACAATATTGCATGAGGAGTTCGATACATCCTTGGGAAGATAAATCAATGGCGCAAGATATTGCTTGACATGGGTACTCGAGACGGAAAATAGACGAGCAAGGCAGATGCGATAGTATCAGGATAAGGTACGACTACAGTAGGCAGAGAGAAAGTGACTGCCGGTGTCTCAAGTGGACGAAAGGAAATTTGCTCAGTGTTCGGCGTTGAGGTTGTTTTGGTCATGATACCAGCACGAATACGGCTCTCCAACAACAATATTTAGGCTGGTAGAAAAATTGCTCTGTGGACAGATTGGACAGCCCTTCCACCTTAGATGAACCTTTTCGGCTAGCTCTCGTGGCTGTATATTGCAGATTTTCTAGGTTTAGAGTTCTCTAGATCGTGCCATGGCCTCGGTACCGTCTTTCCAGACAAACTTAGCGCTGTGGATAAACGCCAGAGTCCAACCCGTATGTTTGTCAGTGTTTTCGCCTCAGTCCCCAGCTGTATACCAAGTATGCCCCAAATGATGTTGCTTAGCTGATTCAGTGACAGCCTCTGTGATCAATATATAATTAAGGTAAGGCATACTTGACAAGTGTGGAAAACTGTGAAACCCGAGGGAAGCAAGACCCCCCACGCATACAAACAGAGTGACTTCAAGTTTGTTTTCTCTCCCAGTGCTGTGTTGGGTGGCAACCAGCCTGTTGTAGCCCAAAGTGAGCCTGTCCCTTGGCCAATGATGCCTCTCGCAAGTTTTCCCCCGTTGCAACTTCTCTGCCGTTCGCCGCGCTCCGCCGCTGCAACCAAGTTATGCCCCCAGCGGAACCCCATTCGCAGTCCAGCCCATTGCGACGTCTTCGGAGCCTTGACGGGGTGCCTGGGCCTGGAGGGGGCACGATTCCCTCCTTCGACCCCGCCACAGCAGTTCGTGGGCAGTCCCAACCACTGCGCATCACCGGCCCACTGCCAGCAAGCAATTGACGGCTGCCTTCCCACCGATTCGTCATGCCTTGCCCAGCTGCACACCGTCCCCCAGCCTCGCTGCATGTTTTCCTGGGGGATCACATGTGTGTCGCCTCCCATCGCCGTCGTCACTGAGCCTCTTCCCGCTTCCTCCAGGAAGGCTGCCGTTCCTATATTCGCATATCATGGAGGACAGCCCGCCCTACTACCTTTCGTCCACATCTCAGCGACGGGCCAGCAAAATGATGACTGCTCGGTATGGCCCTTCGGCGCCCGGTGAGAAACCGTCGGCTGATTCGAACAGTTCGAGAAATGCAGCAGCACCGTCGGTGGGCGCGGCCTTGCGCTCGAAGGATTTTGCCCACGAGCAACAGGCTCTGCTCGACTTGATCGATAAACTGCAAAATGCACAGCTCGACAAGATTAAGACCCCTCAGATTGTGGTGGTCGGTGACCAGGTATGTCTTTTAGACCTCGGAAGGGTTGGGGAGTCGTATATACTAACAGCTTAAAAGTCTGCAGGCAAAAGTTCTGCCCTGGAGTCTATCACCGGGACGCCATTCCCACGTCAGGCCGGGGCGTGCACACGATTTGCTACGGAAATCAGGTTGCGTCGTGCCAACGAAAACAAGTTCTTCGTCCACATTATCCCCGACAGGACCAGGAATCTCACTGAACAGGCGCGATTAGAGGCTTTTGGAGGGACTGTAGATTTATCTACTCCATTCGATGTGCTCATGAACAAGGCTGTTGACTTAATCGCACCAAAAGGAATCCCCGGTCGATTCGCAGCAAAAGATGTTTTGGTGGTGGAAATGCAGGGCCCGGATATGCCATTATTGACTTTGGTCGATTTACCTGGACTGGTCCAAAACCCCAACAATGATCAATCAAAAGAGGATATTCGGGCCATTAACGAGCTCACTGATACCTACATGAGCAATCCCCGGACGATTATTCTGGCAGTTATTGGGGGAAATGGCGATTACGTTCAGGCGCCAGTCCTCATCAAGGCTCGCCACTTCGATCCCACGGGTAAGAGGACCATCGGTGTTCTCACCAAGCCAGATCTCACCTCCACAATCGGCCTAGAGGACAAATTTATCGGATTAGTCACCAATATGGATAAGGAAAATGAGATGAAATTAGGCTGGTATGTCCTATTGAATCCTGGTCCGGACGAGTCCTGGCAATCCCCAGAAATGAGGAGGGAGAGAGAGCTAGCATTTTTCAAGACCGGGAAATGGAGTGTATTGTCCCCTGACAACTTCGGAGTGAAAGCCCTCACCGACAAATTGAGCGTTCAGCTGCAGCGTCATATTGGAAAATATGTCAAGACGCTGACCAGAGAAATTCAGAAGGAGCTTGAACTTTGTGAAAACGAGCTGAAGTCTCTGGGAGAGGGAAACGACTCCCTAGAAGGAATGAGGAAAGAGCTGGCACAGCTATGCTCCGACTCGAATGCTCTGGTTAAGCCAGCTGTGCAAGGTACTTACAAAAATCCTAGCAACAAAAGGTTCTTCCCTTCGATCGTGGACCAAAGAGGGACGCCAGTCCAAAATCTTCGTGCCAGAGCCGTTGAAGAGAATCAAAAATTTGCGAAGCGAGTTCGAGATCTCGGACACAGACTAGATATTTCAGCCAACCCGGATCAAGCTGGTGGTGGTACTGCTCGCAAGCCTGGATCATTGAGCAAGGAGGAGTTCGCTAAGAGAGAGGTTGAGCCACTCCTGCGCCAAAATCGTGGTACAGAATTTCCGACAGACCATAATCCAAGATTAGTGTATACTCTCTTCCAAAACCACTCTGAAAAATGGACGCGTCTTGCCCAGCAACATAAAGAGAATTTAGGGGCAATTTGTAGAGAGTTCTTAGCAGAGGTTATTGATGATGTTTGGCCAAACCGGATGCGGGAACCTCTACGCAAGGTATTCCTGGATCCGCAAATGAGTGGGATGATGGAATCGGCACAGAATGAAGTCAACACACTTGAGAACGACCAGCATTTCGAAGTTCAGCCATACGATCCTGAGTTCGAGGTTCGCCTCAACGCCTTCTTCGCGAATTGTCCGGAAGGGAAGCATTACACCACAGCTGAAATTGTACTAGAAAAGATGCTCATTCACTACGATGTAAGTTCTGTCACTCTCTTGCCAGTAATTTCAACTAATATACCTAGCTTTCTTCCCGAATTTTTATCGCGAACGTGATTACCCAGGTCGTCGAGAGACATCTTCTCCAAGGTCTAGGTGACGTTTTCGATCCTGTAAAGGTCTGGACCATGGGAGACAAGAGCGTTGAAGATATTGCTTCTGAGGACAAAGCCACGAAAGAGAAGCGCATGAAACTAAAAGCAAGAAAGAAGTCAATTGAAGAGGCCCGGGATGTTTGCACAAATCTAGCCATGCGCAAAGAATTGAGAGGCGTAGGTTGAATATTCCTACGCAAAATTCTTGAATCGATGCTAACTTTACCAGTATGATGACGACGATGAGGAGGACGACCTCGCGGATGAAAATCCAGAGGAAACAGACTGGCATTCTCAAGGTCCTTCAAGATCTAACGGGGTACTCCATTCCCAAGGCGTAGTAGCTCGGCAACCACAAACAAGGACTTCTGCCCCTCCTCCACCAACAGAGAAGCGAAGAACACCTAATAGTGTCCCTCAAGCCCCTTCCAATACGGAAACTTCCCTCCAACGACAACAGTCTATAAATGCCATGCCACCTCCCGTTGCAGCACCGCCTGCACCTGTTGAACATTACTACGCCCAACCTTCCGCGCCCCCACCAACAAATCCAACACCCCCATACGCCCCTCCACCACCTCCACGACCATCGAAAACCCCAGTCCCAGCTCAGCTAGACCAACAATACTACCCACCTTCCCCACCGGATTCTAGCCCATCAGGCCCGCGTCTTAATGGTGACTATGATGGAAGAGAGAATGGCCATACTAGGTACTCGAGCTCGTCATATGGAAGAAGTGGAAGGGAAAGTGAGGGAAGAGGAGGATATGCTCAAGGAGGATCACAGGATTATGATGGTTATGATTTGAATAGTTCCCAGAGACAATCTAGGAGAAAGAGGTAAATACTTTTAGACTGTGATGTTTTTTTAGATTGTAGGAGGGTGGTTTATACCAGGAGTTAGATTTTATTTTGCGAGATTTACGGACGTAGCTTGGTTATGAAATTATGATTATGAAAAATTATTTGATTGTTATAGATGAATTTTTATTGTATCGCTTGTGATGGGTTGTTTTAAATGCGCAAATTACTAAAGAAAGAATCATTTCCGGCTCAACAGTCAACCATGGAATGAATACCCTTCCAATGTGAGAAATCAAGGTTCTATTTCAGTATGTAGATTTCAGAGCTTTATAAGCGTTTCTCTCAGTGAAACCTCATTATATACTTGGAAGATATTTTAAAGTCTAAATATTACAGAGTTAGGAAATATTTCAATGTGTAGCGAAAGCGCAGGAGTGTTATTTTGCTCCAGTGGTAGTATTATAGCCTCCTCTATTTAATATATCAATTCTCTTTCACCTATCACAAAGAGAAGATGTACCTAGGAGAAGAAACCTAATGAACTCTTGGTTTAATAAAAATATAAGTTATATGAAAAATTTGAAAAATTGAAATGATAGAACATTAGCACAACGAGTGTATAGACTTATATCGGGAGGATGTCAGAACCAGGAGATTTTTCAACCAAAGAGGCTTGGGTAAAAATCATTTAGGGAGGTGTAATTCGTGTTTCCTTGTTAATAACTTCGTCATGATTTGCAGCGTAGAATAAAACTAGCAATCCTATATTTCACAGGTACCCAAGTAGAGTTGCTTAGCCTTGGTCCTACAGCCAATTCCTAAAATAATGTGACAGCTTTGGAACATCGACAGAGTCCGGATCTTCTAAACTGGATGTTCACCTTAAGGACGTTGATAGAGGCAGAATCTTCCAAACTAGCGATTCACTCTAAAGACATTAACAATAGCAGAATCTTCTATGCTAAATATATCCTAGACCTCTCCCTTGATTCTAGGACATACTACCTACAATTAAGTATCTACTATCTTAACTTTGAATTTCAAAATGGACTCAGACTTTCCTTCAGTGAGATGTGGTAGCAGGATCACGTGAATCTCGAGGATGGAAGTATTATCACAATGTAAGAGAGAAATGCACATATGTGCTTATATTGTATCAACCAAATGTAATTACATATTTCCACAGATCTTCTTCCTTCTAAGTCAACCCCGCGCCCCCAATTTCCCGGTAACCTGCAGCCCCATTAATCCACTCGCGTAAGCTTCGCTTACTCCGAGATGGTCTCAGCCGGCACGCCCTTCTCTTCATCATGGGCAGTAGTGATGTCCTTCTTGTCCGGATCACTTTCGATGGTCCTATGTCTGACGCTTGTTCTCCAAGCTGGTGTTCCAATGTATTTTGGTCCCTGAGGATCCAAGAACATTGCTTCAACTTCTTCCAAACTCTTTCCGGCCGTTTCTGGGAACATGAAGTAGACATGAATGAACATAGCGGTACAGAAGACTCCGAAAAGGATATAGACCTTCCATTGGATGTTTACGAACGCTGGTGGGACGAAGTAGCCGAGGGCAAAGTTGAAGGCCCAGTTTGCTGAAGTCGTCAATGCAACTGCCTTTCCTCGAATTCGAAGAGGGAACAACTCTGGTGGATAAGTCCAACTCGCAGGACCCCAAGTTGGGGCATAACTTGCAACGAAGAGATACGTGCAAGCAATCACTGCTTTCGAAGGAGCGCCGTGAATAACCCAAGATTCAGCTGCAATACCGTTGAGACCTCCCTCGGGGGCGGCGTGACCGTGCGAAGCGAGGAGACCCGCATTTATGTACATCCAGAGAGCCATAAAGAAGGCTCCAACAAGGAACATAGGTCTTCTACCCCATCTGTCCATGTAGGCCAATGCGGGAAGTGTCATAATGACGTTGATGACATATTGGATAGATGAGGAAACAAGAGTGTTGTTTCCGGTGAGACCAGCCATGGCGAAAAGATAAGTACTACAATATGTTAGCAGATGTCTTAGAAGTTGAAGTGGTCTGAGATTTCAGCGAGAGAAATAAATGTCCAATTTTGATATCCATACTTTGGAACACTAAGAATCATAATGTCCTAAATCCTGGACTTAAAGGAGGACATTTATAATTTTAAGTGTCCAAACTCAAGATACTAAAACTGAACATTGATTCATCTTCTGCAGGGGTGGTGTATACGCACATATAATACATCATGACATTCATGCCGGTAAGTTGACTCCAGATCTAGAACATTATTAGTGATGAGATTATCGAAAGGTGGACGTTATCAACTTGCCTGAGTAAAGACACCAATATGGAGACGATTCAGCATATTTGGAGCAAGCAACTCAGTCCATTGGACATCAGAATTCTGAGCGAAGAACTCGATCTCGTCTCGAATATCCTGCATTTCACGTTGTACAAATGGATTCTGGGAATCACCATGACCATGAAGAAGTGCAAGAACAGCCAAAGACTCATCCCACATCTCATGCTTGGCAAGCCATCTTGGTGATTCTGGCAGAATCACGAGGCCGAAGAATAAAATGATTGCTGGGATCATTTCTGCAGCGAAAATATGTCAGCAGGAATTCCGATTTGGTTGAAGAAAGGGAACTTACGCAGACCCCATGGAATTCTGAAGGCAGCAACTCCATCGATATAACTACAGCCAAAGGAGATATAGAACATGATGAGGATACCCCATGTGATGGCCCATTGTTGGGTACCAACGAGACGTCCACGTTTACTGGGAGGAGCGACTTCTGATAGGTAGACTGGAACTTGAGCCGAGCAGATACCAACAGAGAAACCATTGATGATTCTACCGACAATAAGCATGGCGATATTTTGAGAGGCGCAGACAATGATGGATCCGATACACCTGGAGGAATTAGCCTTGATCGAAAGAACTAGTGAAGAGGTTCAGGAGGATAGAGACTCAGGGTTGCGGACATACCAGATAACTGCACCGACTTGAATAGCCTTCTTTCGACCGAGCTTGTCGGAGATAATACCAGAGAGAATAGCGCCAAGCCAAGAACCACCAGCCATCGAGGCAGTAATACCACCTTGAACGCCGGCTTTGGGGCCAGAGCATGTTGTCGAATCATTGTATCCGGGTCCATCTGGACCTTGGTTGAAGTAACATAAGTATGCCTTCGTGCTAATGATAGCACTCATGGAAGAAATATCGAAACCGAATAGTCCACCTCCTATCACCGCAATAGCGGTGATTACGTAAAGATTCCCTGTGTGCCACATTGTTGGAGCGTATGTGTGTTGAGATACTTGGAGAGGTCTGATTCCAAAAAACGGTACTGGGACATCATGTAGGTACCTTATATACTTCTAAATTCAACAGGTGATGGATGTATCCATAATTCCTGGTCATCTGGACTGTGGAGGAGCGGAGGAGCGGAGGAGTGAGGAGCCCCAACTATCCCCATCTATCCCCAAGTATTCGAAGGAGACCTGGAATATACTGGGGCTCCGAGAAATGGCCGCTGCGAGCCCATGATTCCTTGCTTCGAGGAAGCGATGTTGACCGTGATTGGCCACGACAGTAGGGACGCCTCTGCCGCTCGGTGCGGATCATCACGACGCTGGCATGCGCGAGACATGGTGGTGCCTCGTCCGTCATCTGTTGCCTCTTCTCATCTCTTCTCATGTCACTGGACAGATACTTCCAACGTTCTTCTCGACCGCGTTGGATGGGTGACTAATCTCATGCGACTCCACGGGTGGCTCGGCTACCGAAGGGGCTTTCGGCAGGGGCCGACGATGCAGCACTCCACTCGAGGACCCCGCTGCCCCGAGCTGATGCTCTGGGATTAGGATGGAGAATGCCAGGAATGCACTGTGGGGAGAGGTTTGGGAGTTTCTCTGGGAATTGTTTTGATTAATTCTTGGGACGTGGGAGAGCAACGCACGCATTTCGAGGAAGAGCAGCGGGTGGCGCTGGTGGCGCTGGTGGCGCTCCCTGGATATTCTCCGACACCCTGGCTTCTGTAAGGGGAAAAGCCTGCGGAGAATGGTGTCCAGCCGCAACTGACTCGGGCTCTCCGGGGAAATATTTGTGCGCCATGTTGGCGCACGATTCAATATCAAAAGCAAGGGTACGAGCAGTTCACCTACACGTTTGCTTCTCAGATCTAGAGCCTCCGCGTATCCATGTAGCCAAATTCTCTCAGGCAGTGGTGTGATGATAGGATATCCAGGATTTTTGATAACCGGCAGAAAATGCAGGCGCAACAGCCCACCTTAGAGCCTAGATATATCTTTAGAGGAGATCCAAGGTTGGAGATTGCAGGCCAAAATCGTACAATTTCAAGAATGTCATGGCCTATGAGAGTGCGATGCGTATAAAAACATTTCATGTTCCAGATTCACATGCTGAAGAGCCAGAATTTAGAGAACCCAGCACATTGAAGGTCGGGCTTTCAGCATGACGCGGACATACGGTAGATATGTAAATAGAGTTCCATTCACAATCCCCAGTAACCGAGGAAACAATGCATTAAGTTGTCCAATTTTGGCGGCCAGTTTGCTCTCTGGAAACAGTTTTCAATATTTTTACATCATAACAACCTGTGAATTTTTTCTAAGCCAGGATATAACCAAAACATTACGATGAAGTGGCGGACGGCAAGTCTCCGCTTGGGCCCGCGAGGCAATTCGACCAGGTATCGGCATTAGAAAATAGGAAGCCCATGCCCAAGAGAAAGCACGAGACTCACACCGATCTGCAGAGTAAATCCTAGAATATGCCAACCAGTGACAAACGACTTCGTAGCAGCTTGTCCACAATTGTTGGCTTATCGGCAAGACTTTCGGTCCCTCGCCGCAAATCCATCTTTTTCATAGGATACCAAGTTTTGCTACGTTACCATACTAGTGTAGGTGCGGTTTGCACTTGGCCAGAGTGTGGGTATTCCCGGAGTCCCCACGGGTCACAATGAACCTTCCCCACGCGGTCGGTGGTAAAGAGACCGGTCTCCAGGAACCTCGAAATCCCCCAAAATTTTCTCTTTTTTGTTTTTTTTAAAAAAAAGAGCCTACGAACATTCAGAGAAATTGGTAGGCCGCGTCGAAACTGATGGCAATGTTATCTCCGCGCAGAAATGCAACTCAATCCCCTTCGTCACTGACTTACCTTAAGAACACAATATCAAAATTTCACCGGCAAAAGCACCAGGATGTGTACGAATTCGCTCACCGGCTTGAAAAACATATCTGCCAAAAGCTCCGGCATTAATAAACGATTCAAAAAATTTACATGCTTCCGATTCCCCTCTTCTAGAACTATATTCACGGCAAGACTGGTTTCGAAATAATTGATGGTCATTCTGGAGAGCGAGTTCCTGCAACTTCTGGTGACGGGTCTAATACAGGAATATCTTCCATAGCACTGCGAAGCTACAACATTGTTTAGTTCCTCTGACACATTCTGCTAAACATAGGGCGATCCACTTGTAGCAATAGTCTGGATAAGAGGACCCTATATTCCCCGAGAAACGAAAAAGAAGGAGTATAATAGATATCTTGTGGCCTTAGAGCTCTGGAGTCGTAAATGCCCTAACAAGTTGAGATCTAATATGATGCTGTATATGGTCATTCACATCTTTGAAATTGATCTAGATCGTCCTAGCTCCGCACGTGAAATTGTTCTAGTGCATATATAGTCAGCCTCTTCCGAAGAAATATCTCTAGGTTTTGAGAACCAAGAGACCTCTCGAATTGTGCGCAAGGCTTCGTTCCGCACTTGGGCCTTAGTTTGGGGTCTGTATATTTTACTTAAGCGGTTCGCTCATGTGGTATGAAGTAGTTCTGGAATCGCCTCAAGCTCTACTTCATTATCGAATAATTATACCGTATGACAATGACTCTCTACTTGACAACAAAAGTCATTCTGTTTCACTGAGTCCGAGTTTGGGGATCCAAGACCGTGGGGGTCTCACTAGAGCAGTTGGTCGTCCCCCGGGGTGGAGAAGTGGCGACTCGTACACTTACATAAAGGCCCTGATAACAAAGAACGTTATCTCTCCTTCACGTACCTAAGTCTAGGTACTTACTTCTCCACCGTGGTGACTCCCCACTACCCCTTCTATTTAGAATAACTCAATTATTTGTACATTTCGCGGAGAACAATATTTATTTAAGGACTCTCTTGTAATGGGCTTTGGGTATTCCTCGTTCAGTTATGGATGAAAATATAATTGTCATGATGCAGATGTGTCTCCCAGCTGCTAAATGATACAAAGATACAGTCAGTCTCGTATTAGCTACAGTTTCCCATATTCCATTAGAATTTAAAGTCGACAATCACTAGAGCTGGTCTGGAATCCATATATATAGAATAATAGAACGAGCTAGGTAACGATATACAAGAAGAACGAACAGTCAAAGTTGTACCTCATGAAACCATCCGCCTGATTCGATCGAATTTGGGATTCACTGCAATATGAGTGCTTACGCGATTTGTGTATGACATACTGCTCGGTAGGAAACAGGTCACTTTCTCGAATCAAATACTTGTTTCGAGCTGTTATCGACAACTATTGCAATTTCGGGAAAGGCGCATACAATCTGCAAAAATTCTTGAACCGTGCGATGCAGGTAGCCTACAGCCATTCTTCGTCTTCGTACCACGGACTTATATTTCAAGCAAACCTCCGGTGCGACTTTTTAACATTTAACTCATATCCTTAAAGACAGGAGCCGTTGCATTTGGGTTTGCGATGAAGCCTTTTGCCATCGCAGCAACTTTTTCATCCGGCTCCATCGCCAGACACATACCTAGAATATTCATTGGTTCTAGCACGTGTAAGTCGCCGTTGAGAAACTGAGCAGCGTTGACCAATAGGAAGAACGTAATGGCTTCTTGCTTATAGCGTATTTCACCATCTCAGATAATCGTGTGAATGTAAAGATCCTTTAGACTTTTTGGCAGACACCGAAGCTCCTTTTGAAGATCGGCAATCCCATCATCATTGTTGAGACCCTTGAGCAGAGAAGTTACGATAAGGTATACCCATAGGAATACCCCATTGGCCGTTTTGACGATTTCGTTCACAAGTTCTTCAGCTTGAACTTGCTCCCGCCGGAAAAGCTCTTCCATGTTCTCATCCTTAACCAGTCGGTCTTCAACATAATTTCGGATATCGTTGTATGTTAAGTCTTGAAGTTTGAGGGATGGTAGCTCTTCAAAAGCTTTCTCGTAGGCTCTCTCAGGTCGACTGGATACACAAAACTTAACGTGGGGCGACTTTGCCGCAGCCCTAAACAGTCTTGCAATATCAGAGTCAAGGCCCTCGAATTCGTCCAAGCCGTCAACGAATACGGCTATTTTCGATTGGCATTCTTCGGCGCTGAATAACTTAATCGGACGATTCCAGGAAACGATTCCAGGAACTTGACAGCGCTGACAGCTTCCAGGGCTCAATCTATTCTTAAATTAGCCTTGAATATACTTCCCCTGAAACTCACTCTAAAAGTTTCAGCCGAGCTCGCTAGATAAGGTTGTACAAGCGCCTTACGAGAATAGTCTAGGCGCTATTCCACGGGAATGTATAATTCAGTTATACATTCTACCGCAGAAGTATACAATAGGACAAGATAAGGCTGAGTGAATGCAACGGCTAGGCAGCGAGGTCGCGCGTCAATGTGTGATTGGCCACTATTCTTAGCATTCGACATCCGCCTTTTCATTCGGATTATTTACCTTTGCAAAAAGCAATTAGTTTCAATCATCCTAAATCTCAGAATTCCCGTACCTATCCATCCATTACGAGGGTATACACTTGCCTAAGTGCAGTACTAACGACACCGAGAGATAGAAATCAAGAGAAGGAAAGAAAAATGTCATGTGATACGACCTCTCCACCCTGTGACTCTTGCAAGGCTGTAACTTTCACGATGTTACTCGATGGCTTCGTTCACCCTAAACGCTTTACAGATGCTGTTGTATCCGGTAGGACATGCAAGCTGTGTAGGCTAATGGTGTGTATGTATTCGAAACTGCAGATTGAGAGCCCTTGGAGTCCGTATGAAGTTGAAAAAAGCTATGACACGATATCTGACTCCCTTCCTTCTCTACCAGCGGTTAGACGAGTGTTAGTTGGAAACGAGGAGAATATAAGATGGATTTCGCATCTAGGCCAAAACCCGTTTTGAGATATGGAAACTTTGGTGACGGGGGCACAATCCAGGTTAGCGCATGTGAAGGTGAATTTCTTTCTTTATGTCTAAAATATTTCTAATGGTCCACTAGATTCCTATTACCATTCGCCCGACATGGTTCCTCTACGAGACGTCACTGCATGCGCAGCACCTCGGAACTATACCATGCTGCGTAAGTGGCTGGAAAACTGTAGGGAAAATCACAAAAAATGTCGCCCGTCAAAACAGAGCTCAGTTTCAGATCCATCTTTCGAATCTGTTGCTCTGCCTATCCGATTAGTCGATGTAGGATCTGCTGCTAGTAAAAGATGCCCCTTCTTAGCCGAAACTGGAGGGAAACGAGGTTCATATCTCACATTAAGTCATCAATGGGGAGAACGCAAAAAAACCGAAACTACAAAAGATAATATTGATCGCTTCAAGCAAGCTCTCCCGATGGACGAACTATCACAAACATTCAAAGACGCAATAATGGTAACTCGTCAGCTGGATTTTCAATATATTTGGATTGATTCTCTATGCATCATTCAATATGATAAAGAAGACTGGCTTTGTGAGTCGGCAAAAATGGGAGACATATTTGAGTCATCAAGCTGTACTCTTGCTGCAGTTCATGCTTTGGACCACGATTCTAACGATCAAAGGCTCTTCCTCCCTCGTAGCGATCCGTTGGCAGTAAGAATATGCTGCCCTGTCAAAATGAAGCCCGTTCCTAAAGCCTCTGCCAAAGTTCTCAATGCAGCCAGACGCAATTGCGTTTGGAAGTATGAGTGGCTCAAGAAAAACCAGGGGGAAGCCGATATTAGTGACACCATCCGTCATAATACCATTGTCTTACGACCTCGTATCACTAGTCTTTAGTACAAGATGCAGCAAAGTGAATGGTATAACCGTGGATGGGTGTTTCAAGAAAGAGTACTTTCAAGACGAATCATTTATTATACAGGAGACAAAGTATACTGGGACTGCTTGCAAGAACAAGGCGATGAACAAGGAGTAGAGACAGCCCAGTCTTCGAGAAATGCATGGTTTTCTTCGGAGACTATGACAGCGAGTACTGCCCAGTCCTTTGCAAAGATGTTGGCTAGGGAATACGCCACTTGCAAGCTGAGCAAGCGGAAGGACAATCTTCTTGCTATTATAGGAATCTGTAACAAGTTCAGAGATTATCATGGGCAAATATTCCACGTAGGTATCCTGGAGGATGGCACAGGTCAAAACCTTCTTTGGCATGCATCCAAGGATTCTATGCCACAATATAAGGATTTCCATGCACCATCCTGGACCTGGGCTGGTCGCTCTGGTGAGCCTTCGTACTATATCCCTGAGCCATTAGGGACAATTTTAAAAAGTCTAATTAGTGATATGTCATTCCAGACGCAAACAGATTGCCATGCTAACAATCCGTATGGTCTATGCGAGGGTACCTGCGTCTCAAGAGATGTTTCTTTCATTGCTCCAGTAGGAGAACTGCTTAGAGGCCAGAAGCTGAAGTTCGACGAAAGTGCGCCTAATCAGCTTCTAATCTGGATACTCGGCTCTGGAGTACATACGTCTGGCACTTCAATCCCTAGGATTGATACAGAGAGAGGAACTATTGCATACAGTCCACGCAATCTGTTTTTGCCCCGCCACACAGAAATTTTAGTAGACTCGTCTGATCATTGTATAGGGTATCTCGTTCCGGATGTGAGCAGATCTAGTAACGAGCCCAGTTCGGTAATTTGTGCTGGAATTCTGCAGTGGGAGCATCAGGGACCTTTAGTAAAGGAACCGTTTGGTGGACGTGTTCAAGGTTACTGTTATAACCAGGAAACATGCATCGATATAATTGGACTCGAGACATTAGCGGATTCCCCTAAGAGATATCGACGAATTGGCCGAGGTAGGATACTATGCAACGCTTGGCTCGCTCAATGTACAGAGGAGAAGATTGCTATCGTTTGACAGTATTTAGTTTCAAGATAGAGTGAAAATGAAACTAAGCTTTAACCCGTGGGCGTTCTACAACATGATGCAAGAGTCTACTTCTCTTCTAATAGGACGAAACCGGTGAAGTAGTTTCTCTAAGTGTATTGAGAATTTAAATAATGGCTATGGTAAAGCATTATTTTTACGGCCATCTCGGTAAGTTGATAATTATATTATTAGGTTGTAGTTCAGGCACATAGTCATTTTGTTCGAGTCTCATAGCCATCTAAGAAATAAGACCGGAAGGCAATCCCTGACGATTATATATCTTGTCCCATGTTCGAAGGTATAATAGAGTTATACTTACCCTCCGGCGCAATACTACTCTATTTAGTAATATTCAAATGTGGAGTCTTTAGAACTATTGCGTCAGAGGGGAAGCACATTTCTCGGGACCAGCACCTAACCTATTCTAGTATCACGTTTGAATACCCGTCTAGCAGGCAGGGCTGAAACTTTTAGATCGAGTTTAAGGGGAAGCCGATTTTGTTATCGACTGTAGTTGTGTCCTTATCGCTAATCATAATTTTAAAGGAGGCGATATTTTAAATATCGAACGATATATTTATAAATCCCATGAGATCATCGCATGTAAATACAAACCCTGACTCTTAAAGTCGGACCATTTGGAAGAGCCTTGTCCTAAGGCCTTTTTAGAAATCCTCGATTATCTTCTTCAACCTTTTGGAACTGCGGCTTGGCTTAGGGACATTATTCTAGAGACTATCTTGAGTTTTTTAGAGACGAAACGTGCCTGAAGAGCGTCCCTCAAAGAACGTCTAACAATCCCCAACCACCTCCTTAATCACCCGGTCTAGATCTACCTCATCCCCCTAAGTGCCAACTAGGAGTCCAACTATTCGTCGCTTGGCGTTACGTATAACTATTAGGCTACAACTCCATCCGTCTCTCTACTAAGGCGTAGGCTGCTATACGCCTTTTTGGGTCCCTTCCTATTAAATCAAGCGTCTTAAATTCATCTTAAGCAGGACAGCAAGTTCCCGACGCTCCTGCTCCTGCTCCAACGAACTCACTTGTGAACGGCAGCCACGAAGCAGGAGAAGCGCTCTCTATAATTTTCAATGGGGCTCCTCTTAGAGATATTTTTGGACTTTCTATTACAAGTCTTTCTCAAAGCGGTATTTTCATAAGAAGTCCTGGTGAATCAGATCACTAAGCATCTGGCGCCTTGAATCCACGCCAATAAGAATCACCTGCGGACATTGATCCGGCCGGTTTAGAGAATGGCGACGCGGAGCGCTCTTCCTCTACGTCAAATTCACCTCGCCCCAGTTCGGGTAAACGGGTTTATCGTCCTACGACAGGGCAGAAATTGCTACTAAGCAAGAGAAAGACCTCCCACAAAAATGGGCAGCAGGCAAACACATCTCTTGGCCCAGTTCATCCATCAAAGGTCTTAAAAGCGGTATTCTATTTCCTCAAGACCCCAGCAGCATCTTTCCTCCGCCTTAGCTTCCTAAACTTCCTGTATTCCCTAAACCCTTCTCTCAATCCAGGAAGTTTGAGAGCTAGGGAGCGATGCTACCTCCGAGAATCACGATTTCTGTCGTGCCGTGTCACCTCCGGCACGACTACGTCTCTTGCTGACGACAACACTACAAAGTTCATTCAGAATTCAGAATTCGACACTAGGGGAGGTCTCTCAAACGCGAGATGCATTAGAAGTCCCATCAACAGACGACGCTCGACCCCGCTACGCTTTGGAGCACGGAGGAAGAATTTCAGAGGAAACCGAGGAGTGTTTCCATCCGACAATTCGACATACATTTTGTCCGACAGTTGTCAGCCATGAACCATCGCATTGTGTCCGATGGGAGATCTGGGGATCATTTCCGCCGCTCTATTTTAATCGCGAAGTTTGTGGGGGCTGTGAGAGTAATTGGAAATTTGCTGACACTTTCTCAACAATGCAGAAAACCAGCATATCAACTATTCGAGCCTCCGCCAACATCGCATCAACCAACGCAGATTGCCAGTTTGAAAATGGAAGCTTTCCCAGTAGCATAGCCTTCTCCCGCCTGGCGCACTCTTTCTACGGCCTCCCTACGGCCAACCAAATATCGGCCGGATATTAGGCCATACCTCAAGGCAGACCAACATCGCTTACTATGCAAGGCATACTATTCACAACTGCTGTCACCAAACTGAAGGAGCCCTAAAAGACATCACTCGCGGCTGGAGAACTTTTAGATTTGGGATGAAAATCTGGAGGATGCACCTGCAATCATATATACAACACAAAACGGGATCAACGCATTCCAGTCAGCGGGGTGGATACGGGTAGAAACATTGTATGCAAAACGTTGCTCCGCTGTGCCATCTGCGGTGAGCACACTTCGAAACACGACGCCGGATATGGGCACGACAGTGTCGTAGCGAGCTTAAATTGTTCGTCTGGTCTCGTCCGTGTTGTCACTCTGGTACGTTTCTCCGAATTGCCCTGCGTCAGGGCCTCTGTCAGGGACGGAAGGATTCGACAGGCGGGCCAGAATGCTGGGGCGCCACCCTTAATCTGAAGCGCCTACCAAGGGCCCGGCGCGTTTGTTTGGTTTGGTTCCTGAAACCCGCCAACGGCACGCCACCATGTGTTTGGTGCTGCTTGGTGTCCTGCAATTGGCCCGTAAGTGATTCTGAAGCTGCGCTGCGGCCTCTGGTTGGCCCTGTGTCGCGGATAATATCCCCATTCCTGCTCAGGGGCCCTCTCGCTTGCGACTTTGGCCTGCATTTGCACCTCACTTCCACAGTACGACACCCGCAACAGCTTGGCACTGGGTACACGCCCGCTATGCCAGTTTGAATAACTCTCCGTCCTCGCGTTCCTTGTGTGACTTGGCGACGTATGACTTGGCGGGGGTGGGGCAGTTAGTGGCCCCTTTACCAACCCATTTCGCTGTCTCTCGTGCAAAGCTTAATACTGTGAATGTCCTCACTTTTCTATTTTCTATCTTCTCGTCTCTTGCCTCGTTCTATTGCGTTCTCTTCCGTTCTCTACACTCTACATTCATCATGTTATTCTCTACTTCCTTTTCACTTTTTGCTGCTTTTGTATTTTCATTCATCACACTCGTTTTCTCAGCACCCTCAAGGGGTAACAAACACGGAGCTGCTGTCAACGGCATTGGAATTCCAATCTCAAACGTCAACGCGACGAACACAATTGCCAATCGCTATATCGTCGTTTATCATAAGAACGCAACAGACGATGATGTTGCTATCCACCAAGCGTCTGTCACCAGTGCATTACGGAAGCGGGAACTTTCAGGAGTGGTGGCGAGGAGCTTGGATGGGAGAACGTTGAGCTCAAAGATCAACAGCTTTTCTATGGGGTCCTGGAGGGGAATGGCACTGGATGCAGAGGATTCAATGATTCTGGAAATCTATAATGCTACTGAGGCGCGTAATAGTTCTCCCGATTTCCCTACCACCACTAATAGGTCTTCAGGTCAATTATATTGAGGCCGATACCTATGTCAAGAACTCAGCTCTTGTTCAGCAAGCCACAGCACCAACTGGACTGAAGCGAATCTCACATGCAACCGTTGGAGGTGCTTCGTATATCTTCGATAATTCTTCCGGTATTGGAATCACAGCATATGTCGTGGATACTGGTATCCGGATCACTCACTCCGTGAGTAAAATGCCCTAGTTGTTTATTTTGTCTTGACTGACTGGGTTTTCCAGGAATTCGGTGGTCGAGCAACCTTTGGTGCAAACTTCGTCAACTCAGTCGTAAGTCCCCCCTGTCAGATCCCACCCCTTTCCAACAAACCCCATCTAATTGAAACGCCCCCCACAGAATACCGATGAAAATGGTCATGGATCTCATGTAGCTGGAACAATTGGCGGTGCTACCTATGGTGTTGCAAAAGGCATCTCGCTCGTCGCAGTCAAAGTGCTCGATGCTGACGGAGCTGGAACCAACTCTGGACTCATTGCCGGCATCAATTTTGGTGAGTCTCTTGAAATATACTTCGGGGAAAAGTACTGATTGGCCATGAGTCTCGGAAAATGTCACAGCTAGAGGTATTGCCGGCAAAGCAGTCGTGAATATCTCCATTGGCGGTTCGAAATCAGCGGCTTTGAATTCAGCCATTGCGGGCCTAACTCAAGCTGGGGTTGTGGTCGCAGTTGCGGCTGGAAATGAAGGGGTAAGCTCCCACTTTTATAATCACGAAGCCTGATTTTCGGCCTCGACATTAAATTCTCATGCTAACAATTCACTCTTCAGGTGGATGCTGGAAATACTTCACCTGCATCAGCAGCCAGTGCTATAACCGTTGGGGCCATCGATGCAACAACTGATAAAATCGCCTCATTCTCCAATTTCGGTTCTGTCGTAGATATTTTCGCACCGGGAGTTGCTGTCCAATCAGTTGGAATAACCTCAGATACCGCATCGGCTGTCCTATCCGGAACATCCATGGCGTCTCCCCATATCGCAGGTCTCTCAGCCTACCTCATGTCGTTGGAGGGGATTACGAGTTATGCTGCTGTAACATCACGTATTCAACAATTAGCCGGTGCGACTGGCGCTTCGGTATCGGGTGCGCCAACTGGAACGACTACACTGATTGCTTATAATGGTGATGGATATTGATCGATACCCCCTACCCCCATCGTTCGTTCGTGTCCTTGAAGACTTCAACTAGAAGACTTCAAGACAATTAAAAATATACCATATAAAATATTCGCAATGCAGTTGGTTTTCTTTTGACAGATATATCACGTGGGATGGCATTTTCGAGTGGAGTTTTTTTGAAATAACGCAGAGCATTGAAACCTGAATAGACAGACAGAGATAGTACCTACTCTATGTTCGCAACGGGGAATGTTGATGAACAACTAACCATGCCTTAAGCCGGCCTGGGTCGGATTTTTAATTGAGTTGCATTGGGGATGGTTGACATGGATGGAGAGCATTGTATCATTTTTTATCTCTTTTTTTGTTGAACTCTCTGCATTGCATGGAGCTGAGCTGTTGGTGGAGAACTTTTGAAGAGTTTTCGTTGGCTGATTGTGGTTGGGGGTGTGGTGGTGGTGGTAGTGAGTGGTGTTTATTGTATATCTAGTGTATACCCATTATAGACCGGCTCTAACTTTTATGGAATGGAATAAGAGGCTTATAGGCACCTCTTTTTAAAACCTCATATATTTGCTCTGTTTGAAATCTTGAATGATGGAACTACTTTCGTAATTGATAGGTAGTACTAGATAAGTAGGTATGATGTTGAATGTTGGAAGTAGGATAAATACGAAAATGCGAATAGGACGAAACTCCCTAGATTGAGTGCCATTTATTTTCGCCTGCTGGTAGCTTAACATGGCATGTCGAACCTAGTAAGCTTTCTTTAATATATTCCTTTGGTGGATATCTTCAAAAGTATATAATCTCATAGATTCTGAAATCATCTACTATAGTATATTTCATTCCTTACGGTTATTTCGTGAAGTCTTACACGTTATAAAGTATAAGTACTTAACTTATAAAGTTCCTAGTTACTTTATATATTGCTTACCTAGTAATCTTATAAAATAACGAGTTAAATCTTAATACTTTGTTATTTTCTGAAATGGCTAAGGTAGGTAATCTATGAATTTTGATAAATTTATATAGTAAAGGCATAGGTAAGTAAATAGTAATAAAGTATAAGTTTATTATTCGAAAACTAGGAAATCGAGGATATTAATCGACTTTATAATATCGCGATTTCATGACTAAGGAAATACACCATCTCGCGGAAGGAGGAGGGGGGACTAGGGAGGGAAAGACGGGTTAGGGTGAGGAGGAAGGGAACAACCTTACAAAGGATATAAAGATATTCCTACCTTCTTTACGAATTAACGGGCCAAGGCTTAATAATTAACACCATTTCTATTTTATCAATTAACCAAGTAGTTAATTCATAGAGTTCTTATCGCCTTATGGGGTGAAAAGTTTAGGAAATGATTGTAATAGATATTTAGATCAATGCTCTGTCTTAGATAATCGTCTTCGACATAACTACGACGGCTTAGATTATCTCGTCACTCATTTACGCAAATTAAATTAGAAACTATCCTCGCCTAT
The DNA here is from genome assembly GCA_003988965.1 of Neobulgaria alba. Classification (NCBI taxonomy): domain Eukaryota; kingdom Fungi; phylum Ascomycota; class Leotiomycetes; order Helotiales; family Gelatinodiscaceae; genus Neobulgaria; species Neobulgaria alba. The sequence goes on from QYAM01000069.1 coordinate 83,005, forward strand.
TAAGATGACAGTTTCCTAAACAGATAATTGCATGAGTACCTTTATTAGAGAAGAAAGCTTGTCTATTGACTATACAATCGAAGAGTAGTGTATGTAGCCAGTTTCCCCATCCATGATCCCTTCCTTGCGCCCTCCTAAGCCTGGCGGTATATATATATGTTACGAAAGCTGTACTACTGCCTAGTACGAATGGTATTTAACGCCTCATTCCCTAACAAATCCCAAACCAACTCCCTAATTAATCAGAACTGAAACTGAGCTCCACCGTTACCATCATGATCCCCGCTTTCTCCCATTTGACCCATTCCAGGTGGTCCGGCTTCATTACCTCTCGTCCCCATTCTCATCAAATCATTCCAAAAGTCCCAGCTTAGATTCATATTATCGGTATTACTCCATCCAGGCATAGGATCGAATCCCATCTCCATGGTCATCCCTTGCATTGCCATTGTCTCGGGTTCGAAGCTCGTTCCTCCTCCATAGCCAAATGCATGTTCACCCATTTCTGGATTCGCATTATTATCAGGATTGGTATTAGGATTGTTATTCGGGTAATGGGATGATATTGAATGATCAATTGCATTGACAGTGTTGCTTAGATATTGTGTTGGCGTTTCCGGATTTGATACGGAATTTGACGGCATGGTTGAACTTGCTGATGTTGGAGTATTCTTTTCGGATTTCTTGGTCAAAATGAGGTTTTCCAACCTTTGGACAAATGGAGGAATGGTGAGAGTCGGATTCGCCTCAAATCGCGCACCCCATGCCTTTACAGTAAGATTCGCGAGCGCAAGATGGATGGAACTATTCCTATATCGATGACTGGCTTCCATCCCCCCTTCCCCTGTGTCACCGCGAAGGAGGGCACTCTCTTCAATGGCTTTCCAGGCTCGATCGGCTAATTCTCCTGTTACGAGGTGGCGTAGAGCACAGAGAAGGTATACATTCCCTGGGAAGGGGAAATTAGTCATGATGTGCCACTGAAAGCGTTTTAGGGAAGGGGACCGCATCATAGCATTGTGGGATTCTATCATTTCGAGTGAGAGGCGAACGAGGCTTTCCCGGTCTGAAGAGGGGACTGGGTTTCCTGTGGCGTGAGGATGACGAGGGCCCATGTGGAGTTTTGAGATGGAGGTTCTTGCCATTAGGGCAGAGAGTAGATGGATTGGGACAGAAGGATCGCAGTGTTGCAGGTATTTTGTTTCCAGTCTCTGGGAGAGGTCTTGGATAATTTTATCTTTAGTGGTGATATTGAAAGCGGAATTTCTGAGTTGCTGGAGAATTTGACCTACTTCGGCGCGTTGTAGGACAAAGAGCATCTCTGATATTCGGGGATGTTCGATTGGGGGTTCTTTCATATCAGGGTAGAGATCACTGTCGTTGACGTTGAGTGGGAGCTTAGTGGTCCAAGTGTGAGTGAGTATCGTTGGCCCTGCGCCTGAGAGCTCTGCGACTCTGAAGTCAAGAAGCATAATCTGCCACCAGAGACGGCGGCGGAGCTCTACCTCAAATGGGGGCAGGCCATAGCTGGTTCCGTCGAAGTTGAGGCCCATTCTTTGAGCGATACGTACTGCGATGCCGGACAAGCAGAAGAGAGAGCGAGGGTCAATGGAGAAATTGAGGCAGGACAGCTGTGAACATTAGTCTATGTGAGCTATAAGGGTTACTAAAGGAAGGCGTTTAAGGAAGGACAGCGTTAGTTGATAGCGTACTTACCAGGTAGAGAGTAAAAGCCTGTAAGACAGTCATGTCAGAAGACCGCATAAGTCCCGCTCGAGTGAGTGCTAGCCGACAGCTTGCTTGATACCGTGAGAGTAACGTTGGCTTGGACTCTTCGAAAGAATTATCCCATTCACTGACGCTAGTGGACATGACTGCGGTGGCATAGATCCCAAACATTAATGCCTCTAAGCCCTTGGGTATGTTGTCTAGATCAGCACTGGCATCAAGGATTTGCTGCTGGATGGTAGGGGCATGAAAGATTTTGATCAAGGGATTAACGTTATCTAGAAAAGTTTGCCAGAGTTTGAATATCTGAACTGGCGTTGGATGTAAGTCCCGAAGGTTCTCAGTTGACGGGGATTGGAATATGATATCACCCCCATTCTCATTGATTAAATCGTAAGTTCTCGAAAGGGGTTTCTCGAAAAATTCGTCATCTGAAGAACCTTGAAGGGCTTCTTCGGCTTCTTTGAACTGTTCTCTGTTAGTAACCATTTTTATCGATGGATATCCGTATCACTTGGGATAGGTACCGACCTCTTCACTAACACTCCACATGGTACTAAAGAAGTGAGCAAGCGAAGTTTCCATAATTGAGGGGCCATACTGTTTGACATGTTTGAGTGACTTTCTTATCGACAACGACCTCGATGGGAATAGTCGGGGATCTGGTCCATATCCGGTTCCTGAGGGCAGCGGTATTACCGATTGGTTTGGATCCGAGGTTGTAGATGAGGCTCCTTCTGCATTCAGCGCATCAATATCAACGCCAAAACTCCTCAGATGCTCTTCGTATTTGCGCAGGCGAGCCAATAATTCGGCCTCTGGGAATCGCTTCTTGCGCTGTCTTGGCGGCAATGTGCTGGAAGAGATGCAGTCGACGCGTGCCTTTAGACAATTGGCACATGGATAGTTCCGGTCACACTTAACCTTTCTCTTCTGACATAACACACATGGGTGTTTGCGTGCATTGTGAGCATTGGCCGCTGGGGGATCGAGAGGGGGGGATTTTGAATGTGTCGACATATTTTGGCTTGGGGAGTACGAGTGATCATGAGTCGATTCGGGAGCGAGACCCTGCCGCAAAAGACTCGCTATTATGAGGGTTGTATCAAGCGGGCCTGATCCCTAGTGCGAGTAATGCTTGAATACGGAGTATAGGCGAGAGGCAAGGTGAGATGGTGTAGGGCGTAGGGAGTCCTCAAAGGTTGGGGAAGAGTGGGGACGTGAGGCTGCAGACATGAATTCAAGCTTTATGTCAAATCGACCGGCGCCAATCAAAGAGGCCAGATTAACGGTGACGCCTCCCCCATCGTTTGGTGCCGCTGATGACAAAGTCGTGGGTTGAGGCCTGGGAGGAGTCAGCGCCGAGGGGGGTGCCTGGAGGCTGCCTGGAGGGCTGGTGGGGTCTCGGAGACTTCTATCCCAGGGTCACATGTCTTGCATTCCAGGCAATATCGAAGCGACGAAGGGGCACATGAAGCTCCGATGTGATAGTCAAAACAGGGTCCGCCTCTTTCTTCAGGAGGCAGTCGGAGGCACTCAACTGCAGGAAGGGGGGTAGCTTTGCAGGCAAATATAATAAAACGGCACCGCTCGATCGGTCGGAGCTGCGAATAGCGTACCTTTCCAGGTGCACGAGGTACTGCCACGAATACCTGCGTCCCATAAGGTCCTGGCGCTGCGCCATTCGTCTTCCTGTTCCTGCTGAAGATGAGGCCTTGTAGGGACAACGGTAAAATGTGTCGAACTCTCTGGGAAGAACCCGACGAAGGACTCAAGGGAATAAACATCTTCGGTCTTTCTTGTCAATGTCATATTCTCCTGCTGGGACCAGTCGCTGTGCTTCTCGGATCTCGTTCATAACTTGCATGTCGATTGCTAAAAACCTTCGACAGTTCGAGGAAGCGACAAATTTGTTGGTGATAGTTCTCCCTCGTCCTCTCCCTTTCTCTCTTTACCTTTTTTCGTCGACTACAAGAAAAGCATTCGAGAATTATGAGAATACGTCTGTTCAGAAAGGAAGTTGGGTACCTGAGAACCCATTGCAACCTCAAAAGCCCGCTGCGGCCACGGCGTGCCCGTCCCCGTGCTTACTCCGCTCTCTTGTGGATCAAAAAGAGCGGCCACCCTCCGGAAAACAGATATACCTGCCAACGTCAAGCTGCACTGATTACTCGGATTGTAAGAGGAGCTCCAGGTGAAGTATTGTGGGGCGACAGGCAGGTCAGATTCCCGGCCCTCCGTTCTCAATAAGAATTGTCGATCCCCCCAGTGGAAACTCTCATATAAAGGCCCCTCGCACGAGAAAAACCAAACAAAGAGCAATAGAAAATCTACGATCGTATTCAACCTTTCCATCCGGCGATCCCTAGAGAGGCACGCTTGCAGGAAAATCGAAGATCTGGATGTTGCCCCAACCTCAGCATTCTCCTGGACTTTATGCATTTGACCACCTACATTTCAGCACCAAGGTTTTCAAGGGCGCTCCGAGCTACTACAGCTAAATTCCAGAGGTGCTGTCGTTGAACACAGTACTGCACAGCCATGACCAATACCTTCCCGAGCAAGACTTCTTGCGTCAATGCAATAGGGAAACCCTGACTGCACTTGGTTTTCAGCAGATTCCCCAAACCGTTTCTCTTTACAGAAACCACCATGCCGCACTACCACGCCCGCATCAAAAGTAGGATCTTGAGGATGGCGCTGTTGCATATATAAGATCTGTTGTTAACAATTCTCATATAGCTAAGCTCGTTGACAGCTCCTGGAATCTCTATCGGGTCGATTGCGTAGCCTGATGGTGGCTAAAATGAAAAAAGAACCCTCGGAGGAAGAATTCAACATGGGCTATGCTTAGAAAAAGAATCAATGGAAAGAAGGAAGAAAGTTCTGCGGCTGCTCGAGCAACACTGCTGAACGAGACTAACCGGCGTCTGAAGCATCCGGAATGACGAGTTTCTCGAGAGATTGGGCCTAGAATTTTCCTTCTGGCCACTACCCAGCCAGAATACACAACTCAATAGCAGAGGTGCAGCAATCTATCACCCGGGAGTTGGCCCCAGAAATGAAAGAGGAAACATGACATGGAGACATTGAGAACACAAGGAAAGGGAACAACACCGGAGCAAGAGAGAAACCCGATAATAGCCAAAGCAGTTGCAACCAGAATGGCGCTGGCCATTTCCAAGCAAAGCTACTGGTGCTATTCCATTGGCCACTGGCGGCTCAGAATGGAGTCTGTCCAGGCCGGCAATTGGCGACGACTGCCAATCAAATCGCACGCTTCTCACGGTGCACATGTCCTCTACAATTCCCGGCCCGCCGCGCAATCCTCTCAGTCCAACCTCCTTTCCGACGACAAACCCTCGAGCTTCACTCACCCGCGATAACTTCAATCCAAACCGCTCGTAGACGTGTCGCTGGGACTTCAACATCTCGTCCGAACAAGCCTTCGGCCTGCCCTGCGATACCCAGCCAGGCCCACTGGTCGGTGCACTCTACTGTCCCGAAACAATCATCAGACACAGGCCCAGGGCCACACCACCTTCACATGGCTCCCGCCAGTAACCTCACGCCATCACTGGCAATAGTTTGGGGATTGGCTCTTGTCAATCAGGTATCAGCACACGGCGGACACGAAATGGATAAAATTGCCGATGGAGAATATGTTACTGCAGAGCCGCTGGTATGAGCGAAGGAGGCTATTCGGAGGGCTCGGATGCTGACGCGGGTGTAGGATTCGATATTATGGATACACATCATGTTAATGATGCTCTCTTTTGGCATTACATTTCCAGCTGGAATGGTTCTTGGGGTAGGTAATTTAAGTCCATATTCGAGTAGCACTCGCTAAGTGCAACAGATCACCAGGAATCGTTGGCATGTTCCCACACAGGTTGTTGGAACCGTGGTGGCAGTCGTGGGATATTTCTTGGGACATTTGCATAAGGGGAGAGTGTTCGCAAAGAATATACATGCATCGTTTGCCAATTGGTTGATGCTAATGTTGATTGTCCAAATCGTCTTCGGGGTCTATCTCAAATTCCACATCACCAAAGGATTCCATGGGAAAATACGAAAAGTTGCAGTGGTGGGACATGGAATCGTGGGGAAGTTGATGCCAGCAGTAGCCTGGGTTCAGATGCTGTTTGGAGGTATTACTGCGCTGGGATATTGCAGAGAAGATCATCTGGGACAATGCCTCGCCCATTTCATTATGGGAAGCGCTTTCATTGGTTACGGTATAATTCTCACTACAATGATGCTTGTAGGGCAGGCTTGGTTAAGGCGGGCCGGACGATCCCAGGAATTCTTCGATTCCCTCGTTATTGCAGCTTGGGGCTGTGTCAACACTTTTACGGAGCATCGATGGGGCCAGCAATGGGGTGGAAATGATATCCAGCATACAACGATGGGCGTTATCTGGTGGGTTGCCGGTCTTGCTGGTGTGTGGCTCAGTAGAAAGAGAGATGGAACCCCAAAGAGGAACTTCATACCAGGATTTGTTCTCTTCATGACTGGGTGGGCGATGTCTGATCATCCGCAACATCTTCCACTCAGCACCATGATCCATAAAATCTTTGGATACACTCTGATGGCAGCCGGTCTTTCGCGAATTATTGAAATAGCTTTTATTTTGAAAGACGCCAATACGATATCAGAAGATGGGGATGCAAACAGCTTCCAATACATACCCCCTTTCGTAAGTTTCCTCTCCCGCCTGGATTTCCGGTATTGGTTTCAGACCATTTCTTCTTTTCCTTAGACTTGCTAACTTGCTCAAGCTGCTTTATGCATCTGGCTTCTTATTCATGGGGGCTACCGAGGAACAAATGCAACTGATCTCTGATGCTGGCATTAGCCACGTCTCATACGTGCTTGTACTATACAGCTTTGCCTTTTTGGTCTTCCTATTCACGAATATGATTCTCCATTTGTACGCCGTCAACTCGAGTCCGCCAGTGCCTCCGAAGGATAACGATGTGGAAAGACCCGAAAGGTTACCTCGAATGCATGGACATACAAGGGGGACAGCCTCAAGACAGATCAGAGACGCAGAGGAATTTGAATTGGAGGGATTGATGAGTGACGACGAGCACCCAGAGAGTCCAAGTACGTTAGGAAAGAACAACGAGGCGCGAGTGGATTGATCGATTAATGGACTTGATATCTTTATATGGGAATTCTTATGTTAAGAAGTGGGTTATCATATATTTTCTTTTGGATTATGCTTGGGTTGGATTCGTGCAATTTATTGGCGTTTTGGTATACAGAATAAAGGAATAACGCTTTTGGTGGTGATGTAGATGGAATGTTTGAAAATATAAAGGTTTATTTTATTTACTGTTAATATCGAAAGTTTTAACTAGCACTATAATAGTTTTATGTAGATTAAAGTTTCGATGCGATATTATTGCAATTTACCCAGCTTAAGTCTCTGTTTTGATCTTGTATCCTCTGTAAAAATGAAAGGCATTGCCCAGAACTATTAGAATGATCATGCCCTCTCACCTCTCGTCTCCAACCACCAAGCAGCCCAACTCCCAACCCCAAGACTAAGGAATAGACCAAATTGTGGAAACCCTTCTCCAAACTCCGGATCAATCGCCTTACTCCCCGGATACAGGATGGCACTCAACCCCGCAAGCCAATACAAGCTCCCGAATATCGCGGCCGTGAAGAGCGAATCCTTGGCCATGGCCGGGCTCGAACATTTTCGTAACGTGTAATAGAGTGTGGCTATCCCCTGGGTGAGACCTAGGGACATTGTTTGACCGTTGTGGAATTTGGCGTGCGGGGGCCAGTTGGGGTTGAGGACGTGGGTTTTGTTGAAATCGGCGATGAAGGGGCCGAGGATTTGGGAGGTGCCTGATAGGAGGAGGAAGAGGCGACCGAGCATTGTCGTTGGATTATAGGTGGGGTTTTCGTGGGGGAGATGTTGAATGACGTGAGACCTGGGGGATTTCTAGTGCGAGAGTAATAGAGGAAATCGGGTTCGAGGTTTGAGGATAGTGCTTGGTTAGGATAAACATAGGAAGGAGCGGGGGATGATTAATTGAGGGGAAGTAAGGGCGATGTTCTCACTAAAGCTAAAAGGCGGGGATTCCATCCTTTTAGCTCGACTTAACACCTTGCTTACGAAAACGGCTGATGAGGAATTGCCTCGGTGAGAGAAGTTGAGCCCGAAAGACAAGGAAGAGTGCGGTTACAAGTATGGTTCTCGATTATTCCATCATCATGGGGTATTCCCGATGGGCCCAGAAATACGCGCCACATTCCCAATCTTCCGCATGGTGAGGGCTGCGGCTTTGTTTGCGGATAAGCCCCCTGCTTTACCGCAGCGCGCTCGCTTGGTCCGGGCCCGCCAGGAACCAACCCCAAGCCCCGCAGATTGCGAACGGAGCATGTCATTCGGACGCCGCGTGACATATTGGCCCGACTGCCCCTCCCATTGGCTTACGCGAGCACTGCCGACGCCTCACCCGGGCATCCTGTGGCTGATCTGCTAGCCGAGCGCGAGACGCCGTCATAAATTGAGCGGAAGGTAGTAGCGGCCTGCCGCCAGCAGATTCTACGCAGCGAACGAGGCCAAGGGTCCTCGAGGTCCTGCTATATCTACTCGTCCCGTCCCCCCTCCTTGGAACCACATTCCTCCCTTTTCTTCATCCTTTGAAGTGAAACCAGACCTCCCTTCATCATCAGAAATCTCCAGCCATGGCTTCCACCAACTCCACCCACGAGATCCTCATCCTCGGAGCCCATCATGGAGGCATCACCGTCGCCCACTACCTTCTCCGTCATGTCATTCCAAAACTGTCAACACTCAATCCATCGACCACTTACCACGTCACCGTCGTTGGCCCGAACACGGAATTCTTCTGGAACCTGGCAGCACCCCGCCATCTTGTCAGCGACCAATTAGTTCCAGCAAAGGACATCTATCTCGATATCGCCGCGGCATTCAAATCCTACAACCAAGCCAACTTCCGCCTCGTAACGGGAAAGGCTACCGAATTGAACCCCGAAACCAAAGACGTCACCATCACTCTCAGCAACAAGGAAACAGAGCACATCACTTACAACTCCCTCGTAATCGCAACTGGAGCTTCCTTCGCTTCTCCTCTATGGCAGATCAACGACTCCGAATCCATCACCAAGGCCGCATTCGAAACAACTCGTGCCGAACTAACAAAAGCCAAGACAGTCCTAATTGCAGGAGGTGGATCAGTCGGTGTCGAAACCGCTGGCGAAATCGGTACAACATTCCCGAGCATCAGAATCACCCTCCTCTCCGGCGGCGACCGACTACTTCCTCGACTTCTCCCAAAGAATAGTGCAGCCGCAGCCATCAGACTCGCCAGATTGCACACCAAAACCGAGCATAAAGTCCGCGTCACATCATCAGAAAAGAACGCAGATGGGACATACAAAGTCGTTTTAGATAACGGGGAGACGAGAACTTATGATGTCTATATCGATGCCACCGGAGGAAAAGCTAATTCCGACTTCTTGCCCAAATCTTGGCTTAATGATAGAGGACTGGTTAAAGTTGATCCATTTACTTTACGTGCCATTTTCCCATCGGGGGAGGGTATCTATGCCATTGGAGACGTTGCCTCGTATTCTGATGGATCTGCCGTCGCGACTGGGAATGCCGTCGCTCCTGTTAGTACGAGTATTGCACTTGATCTCGCGAGAGCTATCAAAAAGGAAAAGGAAGCGGGATTCAAGCAGAAGCAATACAAAGCTATGAAGGATACTCAATTTGTGCCTACGGGACCAAGCGGTGGTGTCGGACAATTGTTTGGATGGAAGATACCGAGTTTCTTCGTTTGGTTGGCTAAGTCGAGGACGTTTTTCGTGCATATGGCACCCGGGGCTGTGAATGGAATTGCAGTTGCGAAGCCATAGATTTGAAGATTGATTTTAGAAGATACCCTAGATGGAGCGAAGGATGGGAATTAAGGAATGGTAGTGGGAGCGATGTTTATTTTTTCTTCTTCCTTTGTCTTTCATATATCGGGATGATACCTCGATTTGTAGCGGGGGCAAAGTGGAGGAAAAATTCGTGTGCTTAGTATATATTAATTACAATCAAATAATTCATTTCTTAAATGGGGGTATTTTTTTATCGTGTTATGTTTGTGGTATATCCTAAGATTTTTTGGCTGCGTGAATTGAGTCTTGGCTCTGCTCTCGCTCCATTCGCAAATTATGGACTTCAATTTTACAGTCCCACTCATGTCTCTCACTGATATTCCTAGGCTCCCTTCTCAGCTAAATGCTCCTCCCTACTTCTCGTGTAAACAAGCAATACTACTGCTCAGCCCCACTTCTCTTGAGTGAACAAGTAGTATTACTATCCTTCTGCTTGTCTCAACCATAATGTCTGACATCTTATTTAACATAAAATAAGCAGCCAGTCAGTTAAGCTCACACTATTTAGGAAGAATGAACCTCATTAGGCACCTCAATTATACTCTTGAAGGGATGTATATTAATCTTGAGCATCCCTTGACAATGCCAGATACCTATTTGAGTAAATTTGAGTTGTTAAGTAATAGACGCTGCGGTTGGTCTGCTAGCGGTAATCCCTCCCGATCGAGGTTGTGGATTTATTCAACGAGGTTCGAAAGCTCACTTTGTATTACTACTACGGTCAAGAGCATGCGTTTTAGGTAGGCTTGTAAAATTCTACCTTTGAGGTTGGGAGGAGTGTTTTATAATAAGTCTAAAATCGAATTTTATAAATAAGCATCTTACCTCGATGTTTTAGGTTTCCTATTTTCCTTTACTAGTACCAATCTTAACTTACTCATATACTAAAACACTTTTAATTAATTGATTAATTTATCAAGGTCTAAAAGCGACTCGCTCACTCTATACACTCTCTCGCTCTTGCTTACTCCCAATCCCTCTCGGTAATCTTATTTATTAACCCTTAAACCCTCTCGGCACGCCCTTAATTAAATTGCTCACTTTAAGAGCTGTTGCTAAATTCTTCTATATTTAGCAATAGCTCTCAAGGGGTACGGTATATTTAAAAGAATAGTTAAGATGGGGTTAAAGGAGGAGGATAAGATAGCTCGTTTAGCTTGATGTTTAGAGAGGAAGGACTGGAAGAAGGTAATCTTCTCGGATAAGACTTCAGCTGTTCTAGGGGGGGGGGGTTCGGGGAAAGAGAAGGGTATAGAGGAAGAAGAATAAGACTTATCATTAGCACTGTATTACAAGGAGGTAAAGATCAGCAAAATGATAGTTTCTCTTCCACGTTAGATTCCTTTATATTCTATTACACTATTTACTTATGTACTGCATGCGATCGCGGACGTAGGCGTTAGCATTCATCAGATGCAATACTATTTACATAGCATTCATAATGAAGCTTTCCCCTTATGAGATCCTCAGTCAATTCCTTAATTCAATGCATTCTTCTTCCTAAAATACAAGAGCGACGTATTCCTACTGACAAGATTCTCTCTAGTAATGCAAGGCGAAAGTGATAGAAATGCTACTGCGGACCGTTAGACTGACTTGGAAGAGGAGTGACTCTGTCTATATATAGCTATTCTTGTCTCTATGTAGGATTCTTCTAAGGGGGAGGGAGGAAATGTATGTAAGAAATTGTTGTTTCTGTTTTCCTAGATCTTTAGCATCTATAACTAGCATCTTAAACATTCTTATATCTTTTATTTTTATAAAATATAACCTGAAGTATCTTAAACAATCTCATACCTTTTACTTTTACAATCTACAATCTACAATCACGAACGCGCAAGCACTATTCTAAGATGTATACCCCTTCTTTCTTCTTCTCTGTCAGTCTTCTTACATCGCTAGCGAGCTGTATACCCGCCACTCTCTGTCGAGCAGCAGATCAGGCCCACAGGCTATCAAAGATGCTAGAGGTCTTAAGACCAAGGGGCTTAGCCGCACGGATATCATAGTAGCTAGTTAGGAAACTTTGTTTTAGCATGTGTCAGGACATTTAAAGCATTCTATTAATAACTGTTTTATCTTTCCATCAAACAATATCGAGGTCTCTAAGAGAAATGCCGCTTCCAGTGTCATATACGTTTACATCATCGACTTAAGCAAAATCACTACAAATATCTAGGATTGTAAGCCAGAGGACGCAGGGGCAAAGAAGACATGTCCATATGTCGAAGAATGTAAAATTTCAGTCGAACAAATTATCCCATGGGTATGCTTATTCTCACCTAAATATCAAACCCTTTTTTAGGATTCTAGGGTTCTAGGATTTGTCTTAAGATTTACCTTCAGCAAAGGATCTTGTCTGATCTTAAGACAAATCCTGAAACCTTAAATCTTTGTTAAAAATGTATACTAATAGCAGGCGAATGTGGGAGGAAGGGGGAATTTGATGATACGGAGGAGGAAGGATAGCATAAGAAGGGTCGAAGACTTTGATAGAGGCCTAACGGCAATTTACGCTACCTTGTCCACTTTATCTTATAACAGAGGCAGGAGCAACACGAGAAACGAAGCGACAACGGCCTAATATGGAGAAAGAGATCCCGTAAAAAAAAAGAAGTCTAAGAAGATCGCAGAAATATATGCTTTGCCTTGGCGGAGCCTCGTTTGTGTAGAAACTCTAATTAAGCTTCCTGGGAGGTTCGATAGTATTATACAATATCAAAACTTCAAGCTCTAAACTCTAAAGTTCTAACACTTCCTAGTAAAACGAGTGTCCTTGTCCCTTAAAACCTTAGCCCCCCTTATCTGGGCCCTATCCGTTCTCTCTTGAATAGATCATGCTAAGAAGACGTCCTCGCAGGAAATTTAAATACTCACTTAGTCGGCATCTTAAGGGCCTTCCACTTTCCCGTCTTTTGGATCCTTCTTCTCGACCTTGTTGATGGCGGCCTGAGTCAACTTGAAGATATTCGAGAGTGACATTACTATATTTTCTTCGTCTCATTTCTTGATTTTCGACAACTTCATTCTAGTTCAACGTAAGAGTAGCCACAACGTCTCCGATTTAGGCATCTGGTTCTCGGGAAGTGTGAATAGTGCTTCTTGCTCGAGTAATAAGACACGCGCCTTTGGAAGCAACGATGTCGAGAAATTCCCCTTTGTTAGCCCCTTGGTTAGCAACAGAAAGGAACGCATAAAATGGAAGCCAAGACATAAATAAGCCCACCCAATTGAGTCTGTCGCAGTTGCTAAGCAGATAAAGATCTATCTATCGTGTTTGCGATTTTCTAGAGGTTGAATGGCAAAATTGTTGATGTCTAGCTACAGTATTAACGAGTTGGAGTTACATTGAAGTCTCAGAGCCTATAGGCCACGTGACAAACCACTGGAACAGTCAATTCTTGGCCAAATAGGCTCCAACACAAACTGCTATACCTCTAATCGGATATTGTTCTAGGTGTAAGTTTGAACGAATAGGCATTAGTGGGGGTTGCAAATTGGCCAGTGACCACCAAGGCTAGCCTACTGAGGAAGAACATGATGGATGAAACTTTTCGAGTCAACGTCTACAGAAAACAAAAAGCTAGAGCCATACGGAAAGAAGAGTTATATACTCCTCAGCTAAGGAAGGAAATCTAGACATGCCATTAGCAGACGCACATCCGACACTCTCATTCCGGAAGCCATGGTCTAAAACCCCAGGGTCCAGTAGCGCTTGCTCCTGACGTGTTTCTCGTGGGCGGAAAGCTGAGGCCCTAGTACTCAAAGGGTACTTTCTAGATAGTTGCGAATAAGAGAAACCACCTTGTCCTTCGGGGCATTAGGTGGTATTTGGTTCGATTGGTTGTGTTCATGCGTTTATGTAATTGTTTGTTTTCTGCCCTTAACATATCGCACGCGGCTTAGGGTCTCCTTGGGGAGATTGCGGGGATGCGATTTCCCATTTCCGCACATCAGACGACGGTCCGCCGCCACGAGGAATTGGAGAGGCGCTATTGGACGGATCAAAAGGCGCGCGACAAAAGAGGAAAGGGAGGAATAGTTGACAGTAAACAGTCTCGTCGGCCTTAATCGTATGTTGCTGCCTCAGGTCTGCACTTTTGAGACCTCGCTTTTGCTTAAGACGGCAACTGTGAGTTATTTTCCATCACACTCGAGTCCATCGAAAGCAAATGCACAGACTGCCTATAGCGCGTGATAATGCCCGCCGAGCAAGGCAATCCTCATGGCAATAAGAGGCAAAAGGTTGACTTCGCATGCGACACGTGCCGACGCCGGAAACAGCGCTGTGATGGAAAAAGACCCGCTTGTACCCACTGTGAAGTTGCGGGCTTCATTTGTAGCTATAGACCAACCCCCACAAGTCTAGAGACGTATGTAGTGCTCCCGAATCCCTTTTCGATTTCCCTATCTTGGTTCTTCCGGCTAATGTGTGCACATTTAGTGATGCTACGGTTCTCGCACGTCTTGCTCAGGCCGAAGCTCGCCTTGAGCGCTTGGAAAACAGGTATGGTTCTGGTCCAGCTGAAGCCAATACAGCAGAAACCTTTCATAGTTTGCTGCAAACGCCAACCGATGGCTCGAGGATGCCAGATCTGCACACGGCCGCAGGTCACAAAATCCTCCAATACTGGCCAAGATTATGTGTCAAGTTGACGCTCCCCGGCATAGAGCCCTTCACTTTCCTGAAGGCCGCTGATCATGAGGATACATTCCTCACTGGGTTGGTACTCGAGGCGAGACAGGATTTCGAACTTTTGCCTACACTGCAATCTATTGAGAATCTCTACGAACATCTCGCCGAATTACCTCTCTCCCTCCTTGATCTCTTAAATACCTCGCCATGCTTCTCTAAAACGCATATCCTGGGGCCTTTATTCAAAGCACCGCAGCTGAAAGAGTCGATATTTAATCTTCGAGAATGTCCCATCGAGTCTCTGCTCATACAAACGATTGCAGTCAGCTTCATGGCCTCAGAGACAGCTGAATCCTCTCACCCATCCCGGGAGACTTGCTTCAAGATGGCTTTGGACACTTTCTGGAAACTCAATTTTGAGTCCGACGAATACACGATTCCTGTGACGCTTTGTTTCGCACATATTTTTCTATATTTCTTTGCTCGTCCGTTCCATGCACTAGGCATGTTACAAGGATTGAAATCAGCGATAAGTCGACTAGAGAAACAGAAATCAGGCGATGAGTAAGTCATTCCGAACTACTAAAGGACATGCTGACAATCTAGTAAATTTCTTAAAAAGCAGAATGAAGTTTATAATCGATTGCATTATCTGTTAGAAAGGTGGGTTTCCGCAGATTTTGGGCCTGTGGTAATAGAATTTTCTAATATCTATCAGTGATATACTCACCGAGCTTGATGGCGTGCCATCAGCTACATCACCATCGCCGGTTGATGCTTCTCCGCTAAATAGATCTGAGCATATGACTCATAGTAATTTAACCTATGAATACTACATCAAGTCTCAAATGTTCCTGCGGATCATCCTCAACAAAATCCTTGGAAGCCTCTACACATTCAACGAAGCCTACATTACCCCTGAAGAAGCTGGTCCCATTATTTCTTCACTTTCCATCAAACTGGATAGCTGGTACCGATCGCTACCTTTAGAAATGCAGTTTTCTCGTAATATTTCGAGCTTTAATTTTACTTCACAAGTAATTCCTTCAAGAATTGTACATAACTTACCTATTAACACTTGAGCCGGGTCTAATACATTTCACAGAGAGAATTGTCCTTGCGATACTACGCCTGCCACTTCATGCTGCACCGCCCTGTTCTCTACATGGTAGTCTATGAAGACATGGAAGAAGCCGCCACTCCTAAAAGTATGCGAAAGGGGTTCGAAACCTGGGCCCTCGAATCTTGTCGCAGTTGCGCCGAGAATGCGGGGTTAATTATCCTCACTCAGGATACTAAGAACACGTCCACAGACACTATGGCTTATCATAGCTGGTGTGAGCTGCAGCTACTTGTGGGATCTTATGCGGTGCTATTACAGGTACAATCGGTTCCTGCATTTGCTCCAATGTTCCAAGATCTTGGGGAGATCGATAATTTACTCGATGCCGGGGAGAGGGTGCTTTCTAGTGTTCCTTTTACATCACTTAGTACTAGGCGGACTTTGGAAGCTCTGACAAACATTAGGCACAACTTGGCGCTACAGACTCCTCGTTGATCTGAAGCAAGTAAACTCACTAGCAAAGTATAGGCAAGAGCAGAGAATTGGATTGCTGTAGGAAGCAGTGTTTTCAAATTTCTTGCTATGCCTTTCTACTGCATGTACTACTCCTTTCCTTTCTAAGTCCTTGTAATATTACGGAATGGCAAGGGTGTCTATTAGAGTATGTATATAGTAGGAGCAGAGACTAGTAAAGTGTATTAAGACACCTAAATAGGGGCTAAAAGAAATTTAGGGGGGGGGGTTGTCACGAGATTTTTGGTTACATCACCGCTGGGCAGAGCCGGCCAGGAATCCCTTGCTCTTGCACAAAATTCATTACTACATTATCCGAATTTTAGTACTAAACTTAGTTTTTAAAAACTCTTCTTACACCCCTCACAAGACCTAACTTACGCCTATCTTAAGTTATTTTTTACATTATTCAACCTGTAGCAAAGAGAGCGCACCTAAAATCATCTATTCCTTTCCTTCCCAAGACCTTGGCACAGGAAAGGAAGGGAAGGGAATTTGAGAACATTGGTAGGAGCAAGAGCGTATTTAAAAGCTTTGATTCATACGCGGCGGCATATACACCCATAACTATAAAAACGATTTACATTGTAACGAAATGTTAGCCACTTCAAAAGTGGAATACATCCCACATCAGAGTATTGACCTTTGGGAGTGCTTGGTCAACGCGTCTCCCCTAACCTATCCTTCCTAAAATTAGCGAATCTAAACAACCGTGGCCGATTTTTCCTCAACTTCATAAGTAGATTTCTCTTTATCCGTGTTGGAAGGCTCGACGCTATGGTTGAATTGATGGTGCTTCCATTGCCTAACAGGGATTTTCGTCTGGAAGAAGAGCTCGATCTCCAGATTTGATCGACCGGTTGTTTCGCCGACACAAAACCAAACATATGCGAAAGTAATACATGTCGTTCCAGCGTATATGAACCCGAGCATTGGACCAAGACCTGCGGAATAGTAGAGGTATGGTGAAGTGAAGGATATGGCCCAGACTGTAAAGAAGAAAGAGACAATGGCGCAAGACATGATTTTGTTCCTATTTCGACCTGACGACATCTCGCTCGCTACTGCGTATGCTAGTGGGCCGAGACCAAAGTTGAAAGCGCAGATGATGATGTAGCTGAAGACTACAATGGTGAAGCTAAATCCGTGGGAAAGAACCTTATGGGTTCCCAAGCCGCCGACAACAATGAAAGCGCAGAACATCGCGATAGTAGTCACAAGGAGATTGGTTCTCCTTGGGACCTTGTTCCCAAGCAACATTGCTGCGAGACAGGAGACCACTTGCAATGCGTTGGTGATGAGCGAAATCGTGAACGGCTGGGCGATCCCGATGCTCTGGGCGAACACCACACCATAGGAGTAAAAGAATTGGATGCCGTTTATCTGCTGTGCGACCATGGCCCCGCATGCGAAGATTAGCTTCCGTCGCTCGATAGGATCACGAAGAAGTGAAGACCACGTGGATTCTATCTCCTGCTCTCTCTCGGCTTCGACTGCTTCGCGAAGAATTTCCAGATCCTCTGCAGGGTCGTAGTTGTTTTGACTTCTGTTGATCTTTCGTAATGCAGCCTCAGCCCCCTCAGTGAGATCCTTTTTCATATACCAAGTTGGAGATTCGGGAAGGATTAGGAGACCGAAAAGCATCAGTAGTGGAAGCAGAATCAGCAGGCCCATTGGAATACGGAACGCAGCGGTGGAAGCAATACTCTCGGTTCCTCTAACGCCTTGGGTCAGCAAAGTCAACAAGTCTAATGGAGGGATGAGTTCTCACTGAGTTATTCCGGATCCAACAAGCTGCGAACATGATTGCATAAATTGGAACATCATCAATGCTGGTCCCCGAATTGCTTTTGGAGCAAGTTCGCCAATATACAGGACACAAGTCACTGTGAATTGACCAATTCCGAGACCAATGAGGATACGTCCAAAGATAATAAGGCCCTCACTGCCATTATCGGCGACCTGTACAATAGCGCCTGCAATGATGCAGCAAGAGGCACAGAAGAAGACCGCTTTACGGCCCCAGCGGTCGTTGATGGGAGCCGCGAGCAGAGCACCAAAGAGCTCGCCCACGTAGATGATGGAAGCTGTCAGGGAAAGGAAGCTGGTTGTCAGAGCCTTCAAGCCTGTATCCGGGTCGGTGGTGGTTCCATAGTCATTGATGAAAGCTCGCATCCCCTGGACCCCGGTGTAGTAGATTTGATCATAGCCATAACAAAGAGCACCTAAAGTCGACACGGCACAATATATCACGGCCCATTTGTTCTCTCGGAAGCTGATACCGAGCATGATGACTGGAGAAAAGAGGCAACCGACTTCGAATTTGGAGACAAAGAAGGGCTAAGATGGACTGGAGAAAAGAGGCGAGCCGACTTCGAATTTGGAGGCAAAGAAGAGCCAAGATGAACTGGGCGCGAGATAACGGGAGGTCGATGCCAACGAAGGATGGATCGGCTAGCAGTATATATAGAGGAAAACATTGCCCTTTGAGTATCAGGGTTAGAGAGAGGAGGTGGATCGACGATTCTGGGGACCCCATTCGCGAGTCATTCCCCAGACCATGCTCTCGGCACTGGAAGCGACATCTTCGTCGCCAGAAGGGTCCAGGGCACGTGTGTCGTAAGATGCTTGAGTTGGTGCGCGGGGAGGCTTCCGCGGAGGGCCTCCCCGATGGACGAGGCAATAAGCTTAGGTCTTGTCTGAGGGATCATTGGCCCCCGAAAATTCGAGAATTACACAATCGTATGAAAACAGCCAATCAAACCGAATCCCACCGCGTGCTTTGAAGGACAAGGTGCGCATTCCACTGTCCCCAGACCAGATGTCCGCTCTCCACGCCGAATAAGCTTTGCGAGGGTCGGAGAGAAGCTGGTGCTACCCCGCAAGAATCTTGCATAGCGAGTGCTGGGCAGTGAGGCGAGCGAGGCAAAATGCAGGAACCACGCGGCGCTGTGGACTGATATCGACCCAGCTGCTGCATGCCGTCTTCCAGATCCAGCCCGCGCCTCAGCCACACCCCCGGAAGTAGCGCCACGGTGGCTCGAGCTTCCCATTTTCGCATCGGAACCCTCCTCGGACCCTCTCCGACAGCAGCTCGTGCGGTCCCCCTCCTCGTCATGCGCTCCTCCCACCGTCCCACCACGCTCTGGCACCACTCTCTGCACAAATACTTCGACGACCAGGTCGGGTCCGTCTTTTCTTCCGCCAAAGTAAGTATATATCGTGCCTTCACATCCTCTCCTTCCTCTTGTTCTCCTATTCTCCCAATCCAAACCATCTCTTCTCTCCTTCCCTACCCAACATCCAACATTCTCATCCTTTCTCAAAATGCCCTACATCCTTGGTCTGAACAGCGGCTCCTCCTTCGACGGAGTCGACGCCGTGCTTTGCACCATCGAACTCTCCCCGGACGGCCACCCCGCGCGGCCAAAGTTCGTCGACGGTATCACCGTCGACTGGCCCGCGGAACTCCGTGCACAAATCCTGCTCGCTTTCAACAATTCCCTGTCCCTCTTCGACATGTGTCGCGTGAACTACGCAGCCGGCGCCCTCTTCGCCGAAGTCGCGAACGCTCTCCTCTTGAAAGCGGGCCTGAAGCCAGAGGATGTAGATGTCATCGGTTACGATGGACAGACCGTATATCAGGAACCTCCGGATAGACCCAAGAACAAGGAGTACAAGGAGAGTGGGAGCAAGAGCCTTGTGGAAAAGTGGACGAAGGGTGGCTGGCCTTGTGGGTTCTTTATTGTAGAATCGGGGGTGGTGGCTGCTCTGACGAATATCACGACCGTCACGCAGTTTCGACCGGTTGATCATGCGCTTGGTGGATCTGGAGCGCCGTTGATGCAGTACTTGGATTTCGTTTCTTTCCGGGGTGATGGAGGATCGACGGTGACGTTGAATATTGGCGGGATTGCTAATTTGCAACTCGCGAATGCAGATCGGAGCAAGATGATGGCGTTTGACACCGGACCCGGGAATGTGATGATTGACCATGCTGTCAAGGCTCGCACTGGCAAGACTTATGACAAAGATGGAGAGCTTGCGGCAAAGGGAAAGGTCATCGAGCCGTTGCTGAAGCAGATGTTGACACATGAATTTTTCGACCGGAAGCCTCCTCGGTCTGCTTGGAGACTTGATTTTGGCGTTGGGTATGCGGACCAGATCTTAGAGCAGTACAAGACTGCTTCGACGGAAGACCTGCTCGCTACTTTCACAATGTTCACTGCTGTTTCGATCGAGAGCTCGCTTGTCGACTTTATCCTGCCTCGGACATCCGTCACGAAGATCGTAGCCAGTGGCGGAGGCGTGCGGAATACGACTTTGATGAACAATCTCCGCGAGAAGCTTGGAAAGCTGGGCCTGGATCTGAAAGTGAGTGATGAGTTCGGACTGCCTGCTGTTTATAAGGAGGCGATCAAATTTGCAACAATGGCATTTGCAGCAAAGAGGGGCCTGGCGAATAATATTCCTGCTGCTTGTGGAGCTGAGAGTTATGCGGTACTTGGTAAGTTGAGTATGGCGCCGAGATTGGCGAAGGATGGTGGGGAGATCAAGCCTGTTGCCAATTGAACGAGCGGCTTTTACTGCGCAAAGAATTAGCCGTCTCTGTTGCGTTTTGCTTCTTATCGTGTTGATTGTGATAAGTTTTGGTTTGCGACTCCTGGGGATGTTTTGGGGGATCGTCGTGTACAGTAGAGTAGACCTTAGTCTCAATATCCAATGGATACGACGTAAACTATGACTTCAATGCCCCTTTGATTGAATTGTGTGAGCGAGGGCAAGATGCTAGCTCGATAATAGATTTGGTTCTCCGACTGTCGTCGCGCCTCCTAGTACCCGAGGACAGTCGGCCTGTAATATACCATTTGAAACTGCTAGCCCAGCTTGTCAAGCTTCTAGCCGGATTTAAATATATGTTATAATCCTCCTTGAATTGGCTTACCTCTTAACTTGCCCGACAGCAGAAAACGAGACAGAGCGGCTTAACAAAGTGATCTACTTTGGAGGTAGTTTCCAGGTGCGGAGAAAAGAAAAGGCTCGTAAGGAGCTCCGAAGTACATATATATACATGGAATAGATTAGGCGGCTTAACTAAATGTTTATCTAAGCATGGAGGTAAATTTAGGAGGTGAGCAAAGAGGGCAGACTTGAAAGGTAGATTTAGGAGGTAGATTCTTATGGCCGAGGATGGTAGAGTTTTAGGCGCCCATCTAGAAGGTTGCGTTAGGCACTGTTTGCACCACGGCCGGGGCGTTAGAGCCAAGGCGCCCGACGGTGTTGTCGTCAACTGAGTCGTAGATTGATAGGTGGTAGAAGACTGTCTCTTGGCAGAGCGAGAGCTTCTGGTACACGGTCCAGTTGCTCGGTGTCGCCGACAGGCTGCAGAGGGCCGGGGAGTTGGCCCGGGCCTAGTAGGACACGCTTGCTAGCTGCCGAATGTTCTAACCCGCTGCTAACTTCAGGGCTAGGAACAAGGCCGCCGCCGCGCCAAGGCTCGGGAACTCGAGCATCGTGCTACGGTGGAAGTCGAAGTGGGAGTGGAAGTAAGAGTGGAAGTGCCAGGGCTAAAACCAGCTAGAATAGGGGGGGCAAGATCGTAAACGGGCTCGAGAGCAATAGCAACTGCAGGCCAAGCTATTTGTCGGACATACAAAGAGAAGAGACGGGCGTATAAGTGCATTATATATATCTTGCTTGCCAACCCGCCCTTTTCCTGCGGCTCCTGTCCTTCCTGTCCGGCGTGCCAAATCAAATGGCAATTGCTAAGAAGGATATAATTAACTAGGGCTTGCAGTGTTAGTTGCTTAAATTACATCGGAGTTCTTTCTTAAAACTCAATTGCCGGCTAAAAATTCCTCGAGAATCGCTGGAGGCAGGTTCTTACATTCTACTTATATTATAAACTTTTTAAGGTAGGTGAAGTAAGGAAGGGAGGAGTAATCATATAACATTATACACGGCGGCGCCTATTATATTATAACATAGGAGCACCTGGGAATAATAAACTATAAGCGTTAGTATATAGCTATTAAAAAACCTAGCGTTTAATAACACGTACTTATTAATTTAAATAATACCTAGGTATAATAACGTGGTTTATTAGGACCCTGCGTATATTAGGACCTTGCGCACTTTTTCTTAACCACCTACCCTTTAACTTCAACACGCGTTTTCTTAACAACTATAAATAGAAATTTAAACCTAAGAAGCACGAATCATTCTAGCTATCGAAGCTATTCGAACGTCTAAAAAACTAAGTCGTCGGTCTACTGTGAAAATATATAAAGTTCCTAAATCTACACTTTGGCTTAGAATAAATAGCTACACTTCTCTTTATAAACGTCGACTAGTAAGTTATAAATTAACCGACTTAGAAGAGGAAGTGATTCTTTAGTATATACTTAATATAGATGCCAAAGGATTTACGCCTCGGCTAGCTAATATAAAAGATATAGTAAATTATATACTTAAATCTTAAGAGAAATGTTACGACTTATATAATTAAGGACCTTAGGCTTAACTAATAAGAAAGGCTCTTAGTAGTAGAACCTTGATCAGATGACGTCGCTTATATTAGAGTCTAGGAAATCGCGGACTTTAATAGATCTTATAATATTAAGGACTCTAAAGAAGTCTACGATATAAAAGGATCTAGCTATACGAAGGCTCTATATAAGTAGTAATGTTTATATACTTAAATAAGAGCTTCGTGCTTAATTTAAAATAGTAATAGACACCTATTATTATAATAACTATTTAAAGACTTATTAAACTAATTATATCGACCCTTGCTTTAGAGACTATACTCTAGGAGTATAGAATCTAACCTTAAACCCTTTAGGTAAACTAATTAATAGATTAACACGTTAATATAACCTATTAGTTAAGACAGCCGTTACACTTTAAGCACCTTTATAAAAGCATCATTCGATATATTAATAGTGCCTGCTATATAACTAGAAGAGGTAGGCGGACTAGCTCCCTTAGATACTATTATAAAAGGAACTCCGGATTTAATTAGCCTTACGCGCCTAGTTAAGGTCGCTACTCCACCTATATTCTTAAGAGAACCTTCTAAGGTTTAAGAACATATTTATTACGACTTATATAATTAAGGACCTTAGGCTTAACTAATAAAAATGGCTCTTAGTAGTAGAACCTTAGTTAAGTGACGTCGCTTATATTAAAGTCTAAGAAATCGCGGACTTTAATAGATCTAGTAATATTAAGGACTTTAAAGAAGTCTACGATATAAAAGGATCTAGTTATATAAAGGCCTTATATAAGTAGTAATGTTTACGTACTTAGATAAGAGCTTCGTACTTAATTTAAAATAGTAATAAACACTTATTACTATAATAACTATTTAAAGATCTATTAAACTAATTATATCGACCCTTGCTTTAAAGACTACACTCTAGGAGTATAAAATCTAACCTTAAACCTTTTAAGTGAACTAATTAATAAATTAATATATTAATATAATCTACTAGTTAAGACAGCCGTTATACTTTAAGCACTATTTAAAAGCATTATTTAATATATTAGTAGTGCCCGCTATATAACTAAGAGAGGTAAGCGGACTAGCCTCTTTAGATATTATTATAAAAGGAACTCTAGATCTAATTAGCCTCACGCGCTTAGTTAAGGTCGCTACTTCACCTATGTTTTTAAAGAAACCTTTTAAGGTTTAAGAATATATTATAAAGCTTAAGATCTATATTTTTTATAATAAGGAATCCTTTATAATAAAAGACTTAAAAGTTATCTTTATAGTCTTATATCTTATTAAATCTACGTTCGACTAGGCCGAAACGTTTTTAAATAACTACTAAACTTATAAGAAGATTAAAGATATAAAACTAAATATATAAAGGATTTTTAAGAATTTTAAGAACTATCTAAGCGCGCTATATAATCTATATATAGAACTAGATAAAAGAGAGAAAGTAGTCTATAAACTAAATACTTTATAAATAAAGGACTTCTTTTCTTAATACTTAGCGTCGTTTTTATAATATAGCCTAAGAGTCGACTAAGACAAAAGAGCGCTTTAAGATTGTTTTTATTAAGGGCTTATAAATAATTTAAAAGATAAACTTATATAATAAGACAAGCCTATAACTTTATAAAGACTAGTGGACCTATATATAAATATTTAAATAAGGCTTTAAGAACGCTAGTTAAAAAAAAAGGAGTCGATACTTAAAATTTAAGAAGCAGAGTATATCTTATAGTTATAATATAAGCGGCAAGATTAACTTCTTAAAAGGAACGAAAACCTTAATAGTAATATTAAAGGAAGTAGTAACTATAAAAATAATAATAAAGAAAGAAGAGCAAATGTTATAACTATAAAAAAAAAGGCCACTACGCTAAAGAATATAAACAACCTAAGCGATAAATCGTAACTATAGTTAAGATAATACTAAAGAAAGCTTAACTTTTTAAAAAGATATTTATATATATTACGATAGCCTTATTAAATAAAGACTTAATAAACACTTTTTAAGAACTAAGGGACTAGATTAAGGAATAAAAGGACGACGAACGAAGTATAATCTTATTAAATAAAGACTAAAAAGAGTAAATAAAGGAATATAAACTAGAACCCTTTACTTAAGAATAAATAAAAGACTAGGTTCGCGCTACGATTATTATAAATAGTCTTAAGAATAAACCTATAGAACCTTAGCTCTTAAAGAAAGAAGTAATTAATAATGCTTATATAGCCTATAATAACTTAAGAGATTAAATCCACTATATAGCCTATATATATATTGTTTATATAAAAGCTAAAGAATAATAAAACTATTAGTTAAAAGCATAGACTAAACGATTAATAAATAAAGAATAGGCCTAGGACTACTACTTATAGCTAAGTAATCTTTATAATAATTATTATTTTATTAATCTTAATACTTATAAAGTATATTAAATAAATTATATTTTTAGTAAATATAAAGAATATAAATAAAACAAGATCCTTTATAAATACGTGCTATTCTACTTAGTCCTACTCGCTTAATATATTAATAAGAAACTAGAGTTAAAAGACTTAGTTCCTTTAGCTAAAGACTAATAAAAAAACTAAGAAATTTACTTTAACGATTTATTAATATCGCGGCCGAAGTATATACTATAAGACGCCTACTTATTAATATCCCTTTATATATTAAAGGAAGAAAAGCAACTAAGTTATTAAACTTAAAAGTAGAAAAGAACTTTATTAATTAAGAGTGGTTTTAATAATAAGGCTAAAGATATATTTAAAAGGCAACGCTATATTAGCTTATAATAGTAAAGGAAGAAGATATAGAAAATAATAAAAAAATCCGATTTTAAATAAAACCATTAGAAGTCGAGTTAAAAGGAAGAACAATAGTTTTATCCTTTGATATTACGCTAGTAGCTAAGGATATTATCTTTAGAGATCTATAGTTATAATAAAAGAACCTAGATATCGACTAAGAAAACTAATAAATTAATTAATAAAAACTAATACCTTTAATATATAAAGAATTTAAGACTTACTTAAGACTATAAAAGATAGACTTTTCGAATCGAATTATAATAATATAAATTAAGTAAAAGAAAGATAAATAGCTAAACTAACTACTTAAGAAACTTAAGCTATACTAAGACGTGTTTATAAAACTAATAAACGACTATATATTATTATAACATCGACCTTAGGATTATAAAATCCTACTTAAAGAAAGAAAGAAACCGACTTACTTTTTAATATACCCTTTATTAAAAAACGAATAATAAACACTTAGGAAATATATAAACACTAAGCTAAAGAAAGGATATATTTAATTATTAAAATCGCTAGCTAAATACTTAATCTTATTCGTCTTAAAAAAGAACGAAAAGTTATAACTATACGTCGATTATTAATAACTTAATAGTATTATTATTAAGAATAAATATACGCTACCGCTTATACTAGATCTTAAGAATCGGTTAAATAAAGCGACTTAGTTTACTTAACTAAACCTTATAAACACGTATAGCTTAGTAAGAATAAAAGAAAAAAAAGAATAAAAGATAGCCTTTTAAACTAAATATAAACACTACGAATATATAGTTATACTATTTAGCTTAATAAACGCACTTACCACTTTTTAGGCATTAGTTAATAACACGTTATAAAAATAACTTAATATTTTTATAATAATATACTTAGATAATATCTTTATATTCTTTAAGACTTAAGAATAGCATATACTAAACGTCTACTAAGTACTTAAAAAGCTCTAAGAAAAACATTTAATAGCTTTATTAAAAAAGAGTAAATTTTACTAAAAAGAAGTTACCTTCTTAGGCTTTAGAGTTAGTAGATAAAGAGTATTAATAAAACCTATAAAATATAAAGCTATTAAAGAATAACTAAAACTTATTATAATAAAAGAAATATAAGAATTTTTAAGATTTTATAATTTTTATTAAAGTCTAGTTAAAAGATACTTAAGAATCGCGATCTTACTCTTAGATTTAATAAAGAAAGATAAGAAATAAGAATTTAAAAATACTTAAAAGAAAGCATTCTTTAAACTTAAATTAGAGTTTAATAAGAATCGTATTATAATAACATTCGATCTAAAGAGGCTAGAAATAGTTAAAATAGACGTATTAGATACTATTATAAAAGTAGTATATAGTTAATTAAATAAGAAAGGCAAACTACGACTAGTAGCCTTTTATTTAAAGAAGCTCTTATTAATAAAACTTAACTATAAAATATATAATAAGGAATTACTAATAATCGTACGAGTAATAAATAAATAAAGACATTACTTTAAAAAAGCAAAGCATTAGGTTATTATTTACTTAGATTACTAAAATCTAAAGTACTTTACGATAATAAAGTAACTTATTAAGAGATAAGCTCGCTAGTTAAAAGTATTATTAAAGTACGATTTCGTTATTTAATATTATAAAGAAGCGAAGAACGGTCGAGTAGACGCACTTAATAAAAGAGCTAATTATAAGAAAAACACCTTTAAATATTAAGAAGCGATCTTAATAAAAACGACTTAAGAATTACGACTAAACTAAAGAATTATAGCCTTAGGCCTACGAATAGAACTCTAAGATATAATCTAAGAAATCCTCGAAGTATATAAAAAAGATAATATAATATAAAGAATCCTAAGTTATTTATTAAAACACTTATTATTTAAAAAAGCTATAAATAGATTACTACTATTCTAAGGACTTATTTACTTACTAAAAGAACTTTAGAATAAATATATTAAAAGTATTTACGAACTTCTATTATATAAATACTAAGGAATTAAAAAGACGTCTAAACGAGTTAATAAAGACTATTACTTCCTAAGACTTAAAAAGGTAGTAAAGACAGTCGTCTTTACTTATAATATTT
>QYAM01000070.1:0-144496 GCA_003988965.1 Neobulgaria alba
ACGGCTGACTGATATTCACGGCTGACTGATATTCACGGCTGACTGATATTCACGGCTGACTGATATTCACGGCTGACTGATATTCACGGCTGACTGGTAAACCACGTTACCTCATGTTCGACATCTATTTTCGCCAAAAGGGCGGTGTGCCGATCTATTTTAACCAACTCATGTTCCAAGAGCTCCTAAGAAAATCACCACCCAATTTCAGAGAGGCTTTCGAAATCATCTATGACTGGCAGAAGGAAATACTGGAAGAGGAGGAGGCAATGTTGTCAGCAAATGATAAAATTAAAAATTCGGACGAACTGGGCGAACTGGAGGAAGGAAATTACAGTGATGATGATGAGCTTAGCGAGGAGCAAAAGAATGAGTGGGAAGAGAGACTGGCTAAGCGTCGCAAGATTGTCGCATCTACTTAAATTGGGAAGGAAGCAGTAAGACACTGCTATGGCTCTTTTGTGGAATCAGCGATCTTAAGCTAGCTTGTATTTGGATTTAAGAATGGAAGGAGCAGCCGTACTCAACATAATCATTGCAAGTAGCTATCATATGTCTCTATAATACAATATCTTGATTGAACTTATTCTCGATGTGAAATCTATTATGCTACATTGTGACTGCACCCTGGCCTGACAGTCTCTATATTTTAGATACTAATCACTATAACGAAGCCCTATTGCTAAATATACCACTAAAAAAATCATTTTCAAACACCAAAACTTACCTTAATGCTTCCCTCCCCTTGGAATTTCCACGATTCTCTTATTTTTGTATTGGAAGCTCATACACGACTAGAATTATAAACAGCGATGTCAATAGCCCCTTCTAAAATCGCTAACGACTGTTGGACCTATCGAACATAGTTCCCGCAATGCAATAGTCCAATACAGAATTACTAACTCAAAGAGAAAAATATTAATTTAAAATTCACAACAAAGAACAACAAACAATCCTCTATGAAACCCACTGCATAAAAACACCTGACTCCCTAGATTCTCTCTCCATTACCCCCAAAAATCACAAAGTCCATTATCTCCCGTTGAAAATTCCTATTTCTCACCAAGTCAAGTGCAGGAAATTCACTTCCCTCTTCCTAAGAAAAAAAAAGGGGTCTTCCTCTCCCTTACCTCAACAGCTACCATCTCCACAGCAACCTCCCTCCTCCATCAACTCTCAACTCCCACAAACACCTCATCTCCTCTCCTCACCCTCCCAAGCCATCCTCAAACAAGAACAGAAAAATTAAACCATAATAACCCTAGCGCCCTCACAAGATTTAATAGACTCCCCTCAGAACTCCTTAAAATGATATTCTTAAAACCCTTCGTGGCTGCCGATAAAAAAGGATATCATGGAGATGAAAATTCGACTCCCCTCCTGAATATAGAATTAGGGATTATTACTAGTAGATAAAGAAGTCTATAAAACGAGTTTGAGATGTTTTTTGGTGATATTATAATGTTTATGGATTTAAAGAGGGAATTCTGGGGGGGGGAAAGTTGTAGGAGAGGGGTTGGAGTTAGTTGGTGGGGTGGGTGATGAGGGTAAGTATATTTGAGAGGAGGGTTATATTTTGATAGTGATTTTTATGATGGAGAAAGTGATGATTAGATGCTTGATCTTAGTTTAGAAGTTGACGATGAAGATTTAGACTAGATAAAGAAATCGATCTGTTATTACAAGAGGAGATTGTGAGGGTATATGAAGTGTAGTAAGCTTCTAGTTTGAGGTAGGGTGAAGAGAGCGGCGGGAATTTGGGGGGGGGGGTTAAGTCATTGGTAGAGATGAAAAAAATAAATACTGGTGGTGACATGGGTGATATCTCTGATGATATTACTGAGATAAAACAGGAGCTTGAGAACCTAAGCAACCAGATAATTCCATAGTATTAACTAAACGAGCAAGAGCAAGATTTAGATATAGATATAGATGAAGAGACTGATAAGAATGAGGACGAAGCTGATATCTCTAGTGGGGACAAAAATAATAGCTCCGATGGCACCACAAAAATAGAAGAGTAATATAACGAGAGTGAAGTAGAAAATGACGAAACCAACCAGAAGATTCCAGATCCTCAACTAAACGAGGAAGAGGAAGATGGAGATAAAAGATTATTATTAAAGTTATTAGGTCTAGATAGTAATATAGAAACATTAAAACATTAACTCTTCAAACTCAACATTTTTCTAAATTCTATTAATTAAATTCAATTAATTCCCTTCAATAAATCACCTACCTAATTTCAAAATCTAGAGAAGAAACCCAATTCCTAACCAAGCCACCAATCTTTAACACCCTTATTTAATTTCCTCGCCTTCCTCTCCTCCATCCTCCTCACCACATCATCAATCCTGCTATCCTCAACAACCTCACTCCTACTCCTACTACCCTCACCCCTACTAGGCGCGCTAGCTTTCAATTTCTTCAACATATCACCTACTTTAAACAACAGCTCATCCACATTTTCAGCCGCCTCATCACAAGCATCGCTATCCAACTTAGTCTGTCTCGCCTTCGTCATAGTCTGAAATAACGTTTTTCTTTCCTGCCAATTCAACCCTTCAATACAAGTCGGACCCGCAAAAACAATCTTCGGATCTAGGAAAATCTTAAGTTTATCTAATTCTTCGAATTGAAGGAGAAGCCAATCCGTAAATCCAGCTACATTATCACCTTCCGCACAATCACTGATTTGCATCGTAGGAACAATCTCTAAACAGGCAATTACCGATCTTCCCGCCTCCACAACCCTATCGAGAGCGTTATAACAGGTAGCGAATTTCAAATGTCCATAACAAAGATTCCTCTTCGATATCCCCACACCACGATGTTGTTTCCACCATTCTTCCAGATGAGTAAGTCCCTTCTTATAATCCGGATCATCGCAAAATACAGCAAGTCCATAATGTTGCATGTGTAAATCGGCGAGATTCTCCCATCCGGTAGATGTTGTCGAGCTAAGTGCTTCACGTTGGAGATTAGGATTTAAAGAGGTCGCTGCGGCGGTTGAGTCTCCGGAAATCATCCGAAATGCGCTTTCCATGGTGCTGAATAGGGCTCGGAATTCGGCGCCTTGGGGGTTATCTGCGTTGAGGAGGGAGGGAAGGATGGTGAATATATTTCCGGATTGGCCGGGAGATCCAAATGCATCTGCAAATATCTCGACGAGTGGAGTATCCAGGATGCTTTTGGTAAAGGAACTGAA
Organism: Neobulgaria alba; assembly: GCA_003988965.1. Taxonomy (NCBI): domain Eukaryota; kingdom Fungi; phylum Ascomycota; class Leotiomycetes; order Helotiales; family Gelatinodiscaceae; genus Neobulgaria; species Neobulgaria alba. Next base: position 3,209 of record QYAM01000070.1, read on the forward strand.
TTTTGAGACTGCCTCGGTTTCTTGGGTGACGGCAAATATTAGTTGGTCTCGAACTTTCACGGTTGAGATGGCTTCAGGGTTTTCAATCCATGATTTCGTGATGAAGTTCTGGAAACCTCCGGATCCAAATTCCGAGTTGAGCTTCTTTAATGCAGACTGTACGTCTTGCTTTTTAATTGTGCCATCTCGGGCTGCGATTCGACTTACTAGACCAGACCAGTTCGTTAAAGTCTGGAGTTGACATCTTCTCATTGCATTATACATCGAGTCGTCTTCGGAAAAGCTAGGATTCATTGCTAAGTTTCTCTGGTATAACTCTTTCGCCCGATCGGCGATGCTATTCACTTCTGCGATTTCGGCTTCGGCAGAGAGAAGTTGAAACCAGGAGAGCTCTTGTGGAGATGTCAGTAGATTTTGTGGACTCCAGGCTTTGTACCGATCGACGACTTCAAGGGCTGAAGTGACAAGAGCTAATTTCTGCGTATCGTCTTCTCTCATGAGATGGCAAAGGGACCGAGTATACGTAAGCACGGAATCTAAGTCGCGGCGGGTTGGAATACTATCCGGACGTATGAGTGTGATTAGCATAGTCACTCTCAAAAGCTGGCTCCAGATTAGTGGTATGAATAGTTTGGGTTGGCGCTGATTGATATACAATGATTGAATAGACGTTGTATAAGTGGCATCAAACAAGCTGATGCCCATACGTTCAACTTCCTCTGATAGATCGCCATCGTCCAGTGACCAAGCCATGGCAATGGCTCGCATATTGTGGACATAATCTTCATGTTGTTGGACCCCTTGCCACTCTATGCTCTCGAACTCGGTGTCTAGGGGCTGACCGTAATGTCGATCCCACAGAATTACCGACCGGATGTATGCGAATTTCGCCTCCTTCAGAGCCCTTTTGCTAAGAACAGATCGTCCGATCAAGGTGTATATAGGATGTACATGATAGCAAGGCAGATCTCCCCCCTCCTTTCTCTTGATGACGGCATGTTCTAAAATTCCTGATTTAATGAGCTTTCCCTCGATGCCGGGCCAGTGTTCGCGAAGTTTACGACTCATTTGAGCGCCGTTAACAATATCTCGAAATTCTTCTGAAACCCAATTTCCGAACGTTCCCTCTTGAAAATTTTTAGAACAAAATAAATAAAAGAACCAGTAGAAGTTATTCAAATCTCGTGGCATGAATGTCCAGAAGATCGAAAAGTGGCCTGCTTGTATTAGGGTTTTGTCGAAATCGATAAATGAAGGAAGTATCACGGCACCCTGAACTGACATAGCAAAGCGGCAGTTTTGCTGCTCATCACCAATCTCGCAAACACCATATAGGAGTTTGTTCAGTAGTTGTTCGCCGTCGTAATTCGCTTGTTTGAAGGCCGGTACGATTAATTTTATCGCAGCTGGGTTGCCCTCGAGAAGGATGGCGGCGCGTCGTAAGAAATCAATATTGTCCCGCCGGTGAAACTTCTCTGGGGCCACCTTTTCTATTTCTACGTCTTTGAACGCTATCTTTTGAAGGAGGTTCACAGAGTCGAGAACAGAAAGTCCACCCAGATGATATTTTTGTTGTTCCGACCGGATGTTGGCGATGTTCGTTACATCCTGTCTTGAAGACACGATTGCAAGAGACCCATCAGAAGTTGCTATATCAATAAAAGACCTCAATTGAGTTGGTAGCTGTGTAGATGCCAAAACCTTATCCGAGAGAATCGGTGAGTCCAACACATCCACGCTGTCAAACACGAGCAGGTATCTTCCGCTTTGCAATTTGCCAATGACTTCAGTTTGAGAACAATGTTCTAGATCAGTCCCGAGTTGAGCGCCAATGGCACTAATAAAACAGTCGAACGAGTATTGTCTATCGGTAGCGAAGTCTATGAAAGCGAACCCTTTGATCCAGCCAGAAGCTGCCCACCACTGGCACAGATATCTTAGCAATATACTCTTCCCACACCCCCCTTGACCATGCATAAGTATGACCCTAGAGATGGAAAGTAAAAGTTCGAGGGACAGGATGTCAGTGTCTCTTCCAATTAGGTCTTGTTGAACTGCGAAATTCGTGTGCTGCGTATCTCGCTTTAGAGAAGAGATCTTTAGCATAGAATTTAGAGCTTTTTCCAGATACGAAAAAATTGATCCTCTGGCAGTCGCCTCGGCCGTGAATCCTACTAGATCGAGTTTTGGGCTTGTTGTATAGAGAATTGGGACGATGTAGTCCGAGATCTGAATGTTTTGCATGTATTGAGCTCTTCTCGATCGGTTCCTCATCAATGCAAGTCTTGAAATCCGCGCAGCATCGGCTACAGAAGCTCTCTGGATGAGAAGTGATTGATAAAACGTGTTCATAAATATTTCGACGGTCTCATCTCCCACTTTGTATACCATTGCCAAAACAGACTGAATACCATGTCGCAGGAATACTTCAGCCAGGTTACTCTTTGGCGAGGAGTATTGAAAGCTCGCAGACTCGCAGGCGTTTAGTATGACTGTCTTGATGTTTGACTGCGCAAGAATCCTTCCAACCTCATCGCCAGTTCTGAGGTCCTCTTTCATTTTGAGTGGATTCCGGAGAGCCGGCCGACAGAATGCAAGAACAGCTCTGGTGTCAGTTAGCGTTGGAACACAGTAGTGCGCTTCTCTAAAGTGATGATTATATAACTCACTCGGCAGATCCGTCCGAGGCGTATTTCATTCCACCGTGCATATCCATGTGGACCAGATCATAGTCATGCTCTTGTAAGTGCTCCCGGAATGCCTGCCATGTCGGTGGCCGCAGGATCTTCAAAAATACGTTGCCATCGAGTTTTGCCTGGGAAACATGGTTGATAACTGCAACCAGACACCTAGAGACAAGCTGGTAGTCGACATCTGCGGCTTGTCTTGGGCGAGATACTACCAGAAGGATGTTGAATCTCTTACACCTTGCAATCTCCTCTGTTGGTGGAGTGTCTGTGGAAGCGCGCAAGGATCGGAAGACGCTGACACTTCTAAAGTTGAAGCCTCGGGGCCAAACACTTACGTCCTCGAGCACTTCCCAGTGTAGCTGCTGGAGAGTTCGCTGACCCTGGACCGAGGAACGATCGACTGATTTGTCGTCTCTCGAATGATCGCTGGCTAATATTTCCAGCTCGATATCACCGCTCCTCGGTAGAAGCCCGCTTCTGGTAATTTGGGAGGCTAATTCGCGTCCGTAGGCCAAAAGCGTTTCTGAAGCAGCATCGGCTCTGGTTGTTTCAAACGGTTCCTCCAGATAAGTCTCGAGATACCACTTGATGGCTTTTTCCGACTGAGTTGCGACTGCGAGCGAGCTGCGGTGTGCGGCGGGGTCGTGAAGCCTCATGCGCGATGCACCAGTATTTGAAGCCAGCTCAATCTCCCATTCTAAAGAGCTATTAGTCCCAGACGAGGGCCTGGCGGCAGTCGAGCTGATATCGCCGACACGAAGTCTAAACGCCATCGCAAGTCCGCAAAAGCACGCGGGTCAATTCTCGTCAAGGAGGCGGGATTTCTACAGGCAACCCCGGGGTCTGTTGCCTTTTTGCTCTTCTCTAGAGGTTACATCTTCGGTCTGTATCCGCCCGCTAGTTGGGGGGGTTCAGCTGCTGCATGCAAGCACCGCGATGCTCAGCCCCAGCGCCGATTGTCATATAAGATCCTCAGCGCGGGGTACACGAACCCACTACCCATCATTGTCGCGCAGGTCGAGCCCCGACCCGAACCGTTGCTCGCAAGGGACGTCTCTCTCTTCAACCGCAGAGCCACAAGCCAGGCTTCCAGCATGGCATCCCAATCTCACCAACCCACCTTCTATCTCCTCAAGCACCGGCTCCCAGCCCCCGAGAGCGCCCAGCTCTTGGGGCGTGTAATCAGCCACTACCAGGACCCCACGTTCGACTACACTCCAGAATCGCCATCTTGGAGCCTCACTCCGGAAGTCTTCGACCAATTTCTGCTGGGGCTGCAACACGACGATGGCGCTCATTTCCTTGCCCAGTCCTCGCGCGATCAGAAGCTCTGGTCGAAAATGATGGGCTTGTGGTCACTCAGTACGACATCCGCGGAAGGAGGTTCCACAGAAGTGCTGTCCACCCGGATCACCACGCGGAGACTGAAGCGCGAGACGGACTATTTCAAAGCCATTAAGGCCGTCCCAGAAGTGCGCCGCAAGATTCTTGAGATGTGTCCGGTTGGACGGAAGGCCTATCTTGTTGTTGGGACCATGAGCATCCATAGAGGGGAGTTCAAGAGGACGGGGGTTTATCGAAGGGGCAATAAAATGTCGGGTTCGATACCTCTTGGCATCGTCGCCAGCGCGGCTGTCGCAGCGGCAGGCCTCCCACTTCCGCCCAATATAATTCCTGACCCAGAGGCTGGGACCGAGCATTCAAATACGTCCCATTGGGCCATGGCGTCCACCATCACCGCTACCGGGAAAAATGGCGAGCCTGATCCAAGTGCTGAGGAAGTGTTTGCTATTGCTTGCAAGGAGGTTTCACGAGACTGGCGTGGCCTGGGGAGTAGCGTCAAGATGAAACCCAAGCGCACGGAATATCGGGGTGGGCAGTCTTTCAGAAAAGATGATGAGCTAGGTTCTGAGGGCGAGAGCGAAGACGAGAGTACTGAGATCATCGCTGCTGAAGAATTGTGCTTGGCGGATAAGCTTCTCGAAGGACGGGGGCTGGATTTTATCGAATTCAACCCTACGACTTCAGATCCGATTCTTTATCCATAGAATACATCTTTTTCCATAGAATACAATATATTTAATGTTCATTCTAGAAGATATCTCCCTGATTGACGAAGACTGAAAAAATAATTCGCTATATAATCGGCCTAATTCAAATTTTGCGAGCGTGAGAAAGAGATATATACAGCTAATAAATAACACCAAGCTCCGAGCACCAACAAGACAATATAACACCAACCAACAAATACGCTTATGATACTCCAACCTCCCCAACTCCAATGCTATGCCCGTTGCAACCCTCTCTACCCCTCAACAAACAGCCATCCACCCCTCAATCACCTCCCCTATTCCCTATATATAAGAAACCGTAACCTCATCACTACTCTCCAACACCGTCTCCGTCAAAACAACCCCATCACCACTAATAGCAAAAACCACCGCATCCCCCACCCCAACCTCCCTCTCCGCCGTCCTCGCCTTCGCCCCCGAAAACGTAACCGTCCCAAAATCCGCCAAGGGAACCAAACTCCCATCCTCCAAAAAATCCTCCACAATCCACTCAACATTCTCACCACACAAACTACTCGAACTCTCCAACCTCACCTCGACCATTTCCCCCGTCGTCAAATTCTCCACGACCGCCAAACCGGATGTTAAAGTATCATTATCAGCTTGGACATACGTCGTAATGACATCTCCGGCATTAATAACGATGTTGAAATCATATGCGTAATCGGGATACCATTCATACCAGGCATCGTAGGAGATATTCCCATTTTGGGAAATTGTGAAATCGACTCCTGTTTGGAGGATGGCAGTCGCGCAGGTGTCGCCGTCGATTCCTACCCATGCGCTGGATGACCAGTCTCCTTCTCCGAGACTGGATATACTGCTGGGGATTGAGGGGACGGGAATGGTGAATGTTCCGGACACGTAGTTGTATGTTTCTCCTGTTGGGGGGGTGGTGAGGACGGCTCCGGCCCAGTTGGAGGAGTATTGGATTGTGTTGTTGTTGGTGTTTTTTGTGGTGGGGGTTTTTGGGAGGGTTTTGGATGAGGTTTGGGAGTTGGAGTGGAGGGGGGTGGAGGTGTGGGTTGATGGGGAGCTTTGACGGAGGGATCCTTCTTTGCTGGAACGGTGGGATAGGCGGTTTTGGAGGCGGGGAGAGGGGGCGGAGAGGGTGATGGAAAAGATGGTTGAGAGACTGAGGAGGATGGAGAATTTCATTTTGAGAGAAGAGTGGAGTTTAATGAGGTGTAAGGGTGAATGAGTGATAGGTTTGCTAGTCAATTGAAAGAATGTGTATTGCAAGGACGGAAAGGATTCAAAGCCAGAAAGTCTGAACGAATGTTTCGATACTCAGAGGATGAGAAAGAAAAGCATGTGGAGGGTGATGAACAGTATTGTAGTAATTCTCGTGCCCTCAGCATGGAGCTCTTCACCCCGCATTGAGAGCCTTGTCTTTATTCCCATCCTCAATATACGTAGTCCCCTCCATGCCACAAATAGACTTCAATAAGCAGGGAAAGAAACTAATTCCCATTTCCTCACTTGCTACTCTCAATAATGAAAGACATGATGACCAAAGGGGTACATGGCCCGCCAAGACAAAACCAATGTGGCAGTGCCTTTACACCCTACTGCGGAAAGGAAATGGGGTTTAGCGGTAGATCATATTCATCATGTATTGCGTCGTTCATCTTATCTCTTGCCAAGCAAAACGAAAAGAATCGCATCGCTAGTGAGGAACTTTAGTATTTGGAGGCTGAGTGCCGGCTAGATCCTTGTGTAGTTTCGGGTGACGAGTTTGATATTCGCGTATCCTTGCGTATTCTTCGTGGGGATAAGTTGCGCATGCGTGTTTCAACGGTTTTATGCCTTGTGTAAAGTGCGAATTGGATTTTTGGGACTGTACATATATGGGGGGTGTTGAAAAGGGTTGGAAATGAAAATTATGCGGGTGGTTGTTGGGCTTTGTGCTATCATGCTCATGAGATAACATTATTGGGAATATTTGGTGTATCACTTGATAATTGAGATAGAGGGTAATAGGCGAGCAGAGCAAAAGACAGGATAAATGCTTGGGAATTGATTTTCGTGATAATGATGAACGAGTGTCATGAACCGGACCCACCATCTTCAACCAGGATCCAACTCATATTCATGGAATTCTAATGTGGGAACATCGCAATCCAGTTGAATTTCGGGCTGTAGTTAGAGCAGATCTTTTATCTCATTATAACACTCTACAGTTTCAAGATGTGGGAATAATTTCAGTCCAGAAAATATGAGAGGATGGGGTGAAGGAAGGAGAGAAAATCTTATTTAAGGCTGTAGATAAGAAGGGTAAGCAATGGTGGAGAAAAAAGTTAGTTGTTGCAACGAGAGTGAGGGATGTTATGCTTGATATTGGGGGGTATGAGGATTGCTATGTTAAGGGAATATGAGTTTCAAACCTCCTTCAATTTCATCCTTAGTTTTGCTTGTTGGTTGGATTTTGTATTAGATGCTGACTGAAAACCAAAGATATCACTGCCTATTCCGCCACGGCTACAAAGAACGTGGTACTTCTTCAGCGGACATCCCAGCAAATCGATGATGTATCACCCACCACCTCCTAATCGACCTCCATATAGCACGATATGTTAACCGTCTCACCTCCAAAATAACCACCTACACAAACAACAACGCCACCGTTCCCACTGCTATTTTCAAAGCCCTATCAGCTTATCCTTCAAATTCAAAGACCTCCAAAAACACCTCCATCAACTCATCTAAAATCATCAAATTCGTCAAATACCCAGAGGGATCTCAAGTTGAAGTTTTCCTCGAAGGGGGAGATGGGAAAATTGAAGGGTTTCTTGTACATAAACCGAAGGGAGAAGTAAATATTTGTAGGCGTGAGTATTCCTTATAAGCCGATTATTTAATCCACTAACGAGATTTTCAAGTACATCTACTTATACTCCTAAAAATTTAAAAGTGCACGTTCTAAAACTTGTTATTTAACTCCCTTCTAGAGAAGACGTAAGTTTAACAAAGATATTTGATAGTATCTTTATACGCTTATATATACTCATGCTCTGAGTTCCATGCTAAATCGTCGAAGAGTTCTTCAGGTATTTGGTCCTATTTAATAAAAATCCATTGGCACCTTCAAAAGCCACGCTAAAACTATTTTAATCTTCCTCCATAATCACTTTCACTCAGCCCTTCTCTAACCCTGAGCAAACATCTCACTATAAGCTCCCAACGCCAACTGTCCCCCAAGATGAACATAAAGAACATCCTCTCCCTCCTCAATCTCCCCCCTCTTAACCCTCTCCACCAACCCCCTCAAACTCTTCCCCTCATAAACCGGGTCCGTAATAAATGCCTCAGTCCTCGCCGCCCATCTAATAACCTCCAAAGTCTCCTCCGAAGGAATACCATATGCACCATCATGCCATCTCTCATCCAAAACTACATCATCCTCCACAACCCCATCTTTTCCATCTAAACCAATCCTCTCTCCCGTGAATTGCGCAATTCGGAGAACTTGAGCTTTTGTTTCATCAGGTTTAGCTGATGCATCTATACCGATGATTTTTCTTTTCCTCCCACCAAGTTTCTCAATTAATTTAAACCCGGCGATTATTCCACCAAATGTGCTTCCAGTCACAGCACATACTACAATCGTCCCGAAGAACACACCTAATTCTTTCTCCTGTTCTATAACTTCGAATGCCCAGCGTGCGAATCCTAGACCTCCGAGAGGGTGATCGGAAGCACCCGCGGGGATATAATATGGTTTCCCTCCTTCCGAGATAATTTCTTGAGTGAGGTTTTTTAGGGTTTGTTTATGGCCGATACCGAATTCGGAGGGGTCGAGTTTAGGGATTGCGCCCATGAGACGGCTGATTTGGATGTTGCCTACAATGGAGTAGACGGGGTCGGTGTAGTTTACCCAGTTTTCTTGAATTAGTTTGGCCTGGTAGGTGGATTGTTAGCTGGATTGTTGGATGGGGAGGGGGGAGGGGAGTACTTTGAGACCGATTTTGGAGGCTACGCCAGCGACGGCTCTGGTGTGGTTTGATTGGATGCCGCCGATACTTATTAGGGTGTCGCAACCTTGGGAGAGGGCTTCAGGAATGAGATATCTATTTATTTCCAATTGTTAGCGAGACGGAGCCTTTGCTTTCTTTTTTTTCTTTTTTTTGTTTCGATGCATTGTGGACAAATAGCTTGTGTCGGAAGTAAGAGTTGAAGATGAAAACCATAATTCAAAAATGTTCCCTTACTCTAATTTTCTAACCTTATTTCCACCAAATGCTATTCCAGAATTGCAATCTTCTCTTTTAGCCCAGATTCGGACTTTTCCACCAAGCGCATCTGAGATTCTAGGGAGTTCGTGGATGGGACTTGGGCCGAAAAGGAAGGAAGATTTGGGGATTGATGCGAAGGGCTCAGGAAGTGTGAGGGGATCTTTGGTTGATGCCATTTTGGTAATCGGATGGAATGAGATTGATGAAAAAGGCGAGTAGTTGGTGTGAGGAGAGCTTAGTTTATGCGGCGACGATATGTTCCTGTTATGAACTGGAGATTATGAAGTCAAGAACGGATATGAGAGAGAAAATTACCCCTCACATAACTTGTAGGACACCCCTCCTTCTTAAACCTCCTTTTTCCGAAATCGGTAGAAAATCAAAGACCGAGTAGGGTATAAAGTGTAAAGTCAAATGCTGTAAGACCCTCCCACCTTCTGTTAGACCTTGCCTTTTCCGTCACTTTTCCACTTTCTCGTGATTTTCCCGTGCGGAAGATAGGACCACGGTTTCTGTTGTGGGACATCGGACGGAAGATTAAAGTGCTTTTGTGGAAAAGCGGTTGGGAATCGGAATAGATCAAGAATGGGATATTTCCTTGGCGAATTATCACGTGTTGGTATGCTTTGAGATGAATACGTTTGTTCTTGTACAATTAGGAGATAGGTGGCCCTGGAGTCTAACTAATGGCCAAGCGGCATAGGAAAGAGGACAAGGGAGAATATGAGTGAAAGCTTCAGTAACTTTAGTATTCTGCCCTTCGAAGACACTCCAAGCCCTAAATCAATTCTACACTACATATGGAGTTAAAAGGCTTGGCGACAAGCACTACCATTCCATAAGGGGCAACTCTATACCTCCAAGCAAGGCACCACTAACGATTACATCCCTCCTAAAAATAAACTCCCCAAGACCGTTAGACTTTTCATGATTATGCCAAAAAATTAGATATGAGTAGGTTAGTAGATTGAAAGTAACAATCCAATCCCCCCAGGTCGTACGCTAAAGTCACCTACTTATCAAAAAATGACTAGTAAATACTGAACGAGTTCTAGGTGAAAGAGCACAAACTAAATTCCTGTACTCATCTACTCATCTATTTTTATCTCACATTTGCACATTGCAAATACTGCAACCCCCCTCTCCCCCTTCCGATCCAGACACAAAAAACACACAAAACACCCATTCCATTCCCCTCCTTTCCTTCTATGAAGAAACAGATTCTCGATAAGCAACACCTCAACGCAATGCAAATACTATACATGAAATTCCTCCAAAAAATACAAGCTCATACCACTCCTCCATCTCATCCCACTTATGCACAAAGCCTGACCTCAGCATGAAAGGCCAAGCAACCACACCACAAGAAATGAAGAAAGTGAAATGCCATACCATCCTTTCATCGCCCAATAAATCATCCATCCATTGAAAAAAAAGGCAGAGTGCATCCGTACATATTTCCTCCATCCATTCCTCGAAAAAACAAAATGAAAAATAAACCAGGTAAGCAACATATATGCCCCTAAACTCCATGCCAACCGATTTTTGGTTCATGATCCATTCATATATGCATAGTGTTGTGTAAACGCCAATAAATCGGTCTTTTCTTTCCTGGTTGAAAAAGTTTAGTACCGTCTGTGTATGTAAGATGCAAAAAGCCGAATCATCAAGGCGCCGAATCAAAGAACAGATCTACATCTCCGTCATCCCACTTTACATCTTTCCGATGTGGGTCAGTAATTCGTGGCGAGTCGCGTTTTTCTCCCTTGGGTCCTTCCTCAACATCATCTTGGTTTGTTAACTCCGCAAACATATTTGAAGTCCCATGAGAGGCGCCGAATCCATCTCGCAGAGGGCTGTCACTTCCAGGCGCAAGGGCAGCATCAAGTCTACTAAATGCAGCGTCATTGAAAATGCCTTGAGGTCGGTGAGCAGGATTGAAACTTGGCGATTGGAGGCCAGCGTGGAGGAATGCGTGGGGAGCAAAGGCGGGTGACGGGGCCGACTGTGGACTCATGGTAAAGTGAGAGTCTTGAACTCCATGAAAGCCGGGGTATTGTGAGGGATGAGCATGATCATGGGAAGAAGGCATGCCGGGGGGGATTCCAGACGGAACTCCAGATGGGCCGCCCGTCAGAACAGGTCCGCCATGTGAATGCATCGAGGCTTGAGGTGCAGGGTAATTATGCGTTGGTGTGCCAGAATCTGAACGTCCAGGAGCTGGCTGAAGTGGTTGAGGGCGTGAAGAAGGCTCACTGGATTTCCGCTTGTTGAAGTTGTGGGCCTTCGTCCGTAGGGCTTGTGGTAGATCTTCAGGATCATCAACGCCATGTTGAGCCATCAATTTTTGAATTTTTGTTGGACGAGGTTTGCGAGTTGACTTCGACTTTTCGAGAATCTCGGGAGGATTTGGCGCAACGGGGGACCACTTATGCAGCTCTTGTCGGAAGAAGTTATGCTCATAGGCCAAGAGAACTTCTGCACCCTCAATCTTTCGGAGGTAGAATCGCTGGGTTTCCATCTCCTCAGCAGTTGTCATGAGGGGATTGCAATACCTAGCAATTGCATTACGGAATTCCTGCGCATTATCGATTATGTCTGCTAGAACTTGCTCCTCGTCAGGCTGGAATGGAAGATTTGGTATCTCCTCCTGCCAAGCGATGAGATCCTCTAACTTGGGTCGGGCGGCATCTCGTGGGATCACAACTCGATGATCACATATTGGGCATGTATATTTTTCATCCTCTTTGACTTTTCCTCTGGCTATCTTCAGGCATTTTCCATGGTACCTATACTAAATTAGTAATGAAAGATAAATGTAGCAAGGATAGTACATACCATTCGTGACATAATTCACACTCTATCATCATACCAGCCTCAACACGACGGCAAATGCAGAAGACTTCTCGGAATCGTGGGTCTTCCCAGCTATGTACCTTGGCAGGCTCAGGGCTTGGCTCTCTGGATGCAGGCTCGGCTGGTACTCTTGGCCTGTCGGAGTCGATATCAAAACAGTCGACGTTGCGCTCAAGCACATATTCCATGTGAGACTTGAGAATATGGAGCGGAGCGTTCGCCTTGCCGAACAATTTCTTTCCTTTTCGCATCCAGTCCTCGTGTCGCTTTTGCTCCTTCTCTAGATCCAGAGTACCGTTTGGCTTGCTGTTCAATTCTGCCAGTCGTTCCATTGTCTCCCGAACTTCGGCATATTTCGGTCTCTTGGTGATGTCGGGATCTCTGCTGCGTTCATACAAGGAGATAATCTGCCGGTGTGCTTCACGCTGCTTGTTGAGAATTTGGTCTACAGCTGCGAGAGTCTCTGGGGAGACTGGTAGTACGAGTGACTGAGCTTGTTGGGACAATGCTTCTAGTTGAGGGTAATGAACGGCTTCAGCATTGATCAGTTCCTTCGCCTTAGTCTCCCAGGCTCGGCCAGCTTCTGCTTGTTCTTTGAAGTGGATCAGGTAAGTATTGTACTCTGGGATTCCAAGTTTTATTCCATCTTCAATGAAGCCCTCCACTTCTTTCAGGCTGCAGAAAACAACTTGTGCCTCGCGGGCTCGATCATTCCATTTCATCTGTTGGACGATCTCGTCGATTTTATCGATTTCTACCATGTCCACGTTGAAACTACGGGCGGTCTCAAGCATATCTTCGAATTCTTGTTTGGAGGTGGAGATAGTATGATCGATAGCAATTTTGGCATCAACTCTGAATTTCTCAATTGCGTTGTGTCGATCACGAAGTTGCGTAATTTCAGAACAATAAAATCCAATATTGTCAGCGCGCTTGAGGAGCTTGATGATATTCTCGACCTTTCGAAGCTCTCGGTCTCTCTCTTCTAGTTCGGCTGCCTTGCTTCCTTTTCGCCATGCCTTCTCGTTTTTTCTCCGATTTTGCTGCTTACGGACAATGAAGTTAGTGGCCTCGTCTACCCATTCATTGCACTGGTCAACAAATTGTTTCAAGTTTGGAAGACGAGGGAGATCGTAGGGGATACGTTCGCCTTCATTGACAAGCGTTCGTAAGGTTTTCAGGTTGGGTAGAGGGCCTTCTTCAAGCAGCTTTTCCACCTTTTCTTCCCAGATTTCGGGCAATTGCGCCTTGTCATGGACCTTTTGGTGAATTGCTTCAATTGCTTCGGCGGTGCGGCGATAGTACAACGTGTGATCTTTGCCTGCATATCGTTGTTCCACGGGAATTGCACAACAATCGTGGTTGCCAGCATGAAGCAGACACATGACTTTGCCACTCTTCTCGCATCTGAACCGTGACAGATAAGTGTAGGCTTTGCAAAAAGTGCATTGGTATTCTTCTTCTGGAACATCCGAATCGTCTACCTTGAAGTCGATGGCGCAACGGGGACCAGCTCCTTCAATCAAATCAGTTATAACACAAGGGACATCATGTACCTTATGCTTATTCAGGAATGCTGCTCTTTGAAGTGCTTCTCGATCCCGAAGACGTTCCAGAGCTGGAGCTAGCCATTTGGCAGTGGCAATCGTGACACCGCTCGAGCCTGGTGCCTCTGCCGCGGTCCAAAGAAGCTCATCGTGGGAGAAGCATGGTTGCCTTCGAAATTGTTGGAGTCGTTCAACGCCGGCATCACCAAACGGTTCCCAGTCGTTGGGTGCAAAGTTTACAGCTTCATTGAAGTTAAATCCATGGTTGAAGCCTGCATGGTACGCTTGAGGGAAAGTGATGACAAACTGTCCAGCTCGTTGATCGAGGGCATAGACACGAACGCCGGCTTTCTTAAGTTGCTCGGGGGTAAGGAGGGTGACCAGTTGGAAGAGAAGATCTGGTTGGGTCTCGAATAGTTCGGGGACAGCTTCCCGCATAGCACTCTCAAACTTCTCCGCATCCTCTCCAGGAATTCCGTACCAAGTCTTGGTTGAGCCAAAATGCTGGTAATTGGCCGAGTATGCGTAGTGGTCCTCGTTGTGCCAGCAGAAGGTTGAGAAGATCATACCAACATAAAGCCATGGGACTGTCATTCCAGAGATGTCAGACTTGATGTGACGGAAGAGCGATTCTCCGTGAAGTGGCATGATATTGAGGTTCCAGGGATCGGTTGAGTAGGGGTCGAGAGGGTTCCTCTCCATCGTGGGGAAACCACTGCCGTGGGTAGTTGAGTGGATATCAGCACCGTATTCGACCTCGACAGTCTCCTCAAGACTAGCTACCAATCTCCAGAACTCTCTCTCGATATCGTCTTCAGTAACAGGTCGGGGGCAATTCAGGACTGGGTCGAAGGGCATCTTGTTCTGGAAGTAGCCCTCTTTGAAATCGGCTGCCTTCTCTTGGAACTGCTTGAGTGAGTAGATTCCGCCCTCTTCAAAGCCAAATTGGCCGTCTCCCACCAGACATCGTGGGCAATGCCAGTCATGGTCGGGCTTGCGGGCCACCTTGGGATCCAGACAGTACATGTGATACCCATGGTCACATGACTCGCATACCAACAGATTGCCCAAGTCCTCCTTCTTGCCGCAGTAGTCGCATTTCTGTAATGTGGTTAGATGCTTCTATCCTCTCTCAAGACCTTCGAGTGTCGTTGTGCTTACCTCACCTGGTGCGGCCGCGCCGTGCTCTCCTGGAATTCTTGGCGGGGTTGGGCGGAATAACGTCATGTGCGATCCAGCCACCGTCGGCACCGCATCTGCAAGGGAGGGGTTAGCCCAGACCTCCAATCGCCAAAGGTAGAAAACGGGGTCGCGCATAAAAAGCATCCCCGTAGCTCTCACGACCCGGAATATCGTTTGGAGGCATCTGACCACATAATCGCGCGTTGGGGGGTGAAGCACATACCTTTCTTAAGGCGCTTACTGCGTCGTCCGCCGTTCTCACTGTCCTCCGTCTGGCTCTGGCTCTGACTCTGGCTTTCTTTGCCTCGCGAGTCGATGCTGTCGTGACTGAGCTGTCGCTTAAGCATGGGATTCGATGTATATCCATTGACGATGGGGGCCGAGCCCAAGGCAGAGGGCCGATAATCGGGCGTGTTTTTGGCCGAGGATGGAGGGTTGTCAAATGGTCGTCGAGGGGGAGCGAAGCTGCGTTCCTCGCGATCTCGTCGATTGATACTCACCGGGGTGAAAGTAGCAGGTGCCGAGTTGACTGGCGTGAAGCCGCCAACATTGACTGGAGTAAATCCAGAAGTCGTGGGAGGCGGCGGCGGTGTGGGGTGGTGGGCTGGACTGTCGAGCATGGAAATACTCTTCATACCCTTGTCAAACTCATCCTTCATACTCGAGCCGTTCATCGAGGCGTTAAGTGCATCCGAGGCGCGAATTGCTGGCGAGGCTCCCTTTAAACTCGAAGGTGTTGATTTCTTCAAAGGCGAATTTGCCGGAGAGGGGGTGAGAGGGCCTCCATACTCAAACTCGAGCTGTTGGTGAACACCAGGTTTTGCATGTTGTAAATACTGTTCGTAAGGAAACAGCCATTTCTGGTACGAGTTCTTCAGGGACGTCGACAGGGAGGACATGATCTTTCCGCTGTAACCCAGATCTCTTCCAATTTCAGCCCATTTTTTGAGCTTGCACACTTTCTCGAAACCTCCTCGTGTCTCCACGGCCTTCTTGAGCTTGTACAAGTCCAGAGGGCGTTTGTCGACGCTGGGGAATCGGTTGAGATTCGTCCCATTTTGTTTGTGAAATTTGGCGAGCTGATCCAGATATGTGAGATTTGCCCGGGTACCTAGTGAGAATTAGTTAGAATGGCCGGGGGAAACGTAGAGTTTGATGCGGGACCACCAGATTGCGCACTTACTTCCTTCTACCGAGTTCAACTCCTGCTTTCTTGTCCGGAAGTGAAATCGCTGTGTCAAGTTAGCCTTGCGCCCGAGAACTTCGTCGTCTTGAGGATGAAGTGTGAAAGTGGAGGAAGGAATTGCAAAAATACAACTCTCCCGATTGACCCTCGTGAATAGTATGTACGTACCTCAGTGTCGACGGCAAAATCTGGCTTCCACGAATCCGGTGGTATAATCTTGCAGATTCCATACTGCCTCGCCTCCGCAGCGATGCTCTTGATGTACGCGAAAGGATCCTTGAACTCTTCTGTGGTGGGTTTGTATGTGGGGGCTTCTTGTAATTGATGTGGTCGAATCCTCTTGCTCGTCTCTCGACTCGCAGTAGGCTGGCCCCTCCGCTCGACACTGGTCAGGTCGAGGGGTGCGGAGTGCATTGCACTCAGCGGAAGCGGTGCTGCAGCAGGATTTGTTGTATTGCTGGCTGGGCCGGATTTGCTGCGAATCGAAGGCGTGTTGCTGGTCGCAGCGGTCGCGGGTGAGGCTCGCACCGTGGTCGTCGATGCAGCCGTGGTCAATGGTACTTGCACCATGTTGGCGGTTTAAGGGAATGTATGGGTCAACCCAGTATATCTCAAGTGTTCGCAAGCCCTGAGTATCTATATCGTCGACATTGAATGGGCATTCAGTGGTGGTTCGGAGGTGTTCCAGTCCAAGTCGATGATGGATGGATATAGCAGGTCCCCCTCGGAAGTCTACCCCAAGAACAACAGGATCAATGCGCAGGAACGGCTCCAAACTACCGCATGCTAGTCAAATCGCGTCGTCGATGGTCACTGGAACGACTAAGCGTGTTCCCTTGGCACGGGCCGGTGTGGACTGGAATATGTGGTTTGGGGTGATATTGAAAGAGAGAGGAAGAAGAAGCTCGGGATGTCCGCAGTGGGCGAGGCATACGGCACGCTGGAAAGAATGGGCTGCTCCCATGCCCCAGAGCTTTCGGCTAATTGGAGCTAGCAGATAGCGGACAGAAACGGCATCTTCAGCCCACGCACTCACCCCTGCGACGAGAACCTGAATTGAACTCGCAGAACCGCGGGGCAGGAGATATATATCGGCGATTTCCTCACGGGCGCGGGAGCGAGTCCTCTCGCGCATTCTGACGCGCCCTCCATCCGTCTCCCATACCCCACGTGATGGCCGAGCAAACGATTGAGGTCGTCGACAGTCCCTTTTGAGTTGGAAATCGCAGCAGATATTGCAGGGTCGGGATCGAGGAGCCTGAGGCAGTCGCCACCGCCGCAGCCAATCAGCCTTTCGATGTCGTCGCAAGCCGGCCCACCATCTGCATTCGTGCATATCAATTGCTTCTTCGAACCCTCCGGAAAATGCGCTGGGACATGGCCGCAAAAATATCCCCAGGTCGATAAACATGGCGATATACTCCGGAGACTTTATCACGACAAAAACAGCCTCTTCCTCGCGGGCGCCTCACCAGCGGTCGTTGTCGAGCCAATTTCTCATCCCCTCATTCTCGGCGGAAGGTTCATCCCATGCACCTGTCCCATGCCATGCCTCGCCCCATGGGCTCGGAGTCTGCAAACAACGTGACCTTCATCAACGTCAACCAAACAACATTACCTTCCAGAACCGCCAACCAAATGCCCCTCGATCGACCTATCCCAGCTTTCTACTGCTGCTACTTGCTCCGGTCCAAGGCGCGCCCTCAAAGCGTGTATGTGGGCTCGACCCCAAATCCAAGTGAGCTACTCCCAGGGCACGCGCGACGTCGAGTTACTCACGCGCCACAGTAAGGCGCATTCAGCAGCATAATGGTATCACTAAAGGAGGAGCCGTACGAACCAGTAGGGCCACTCTGCGGCCGTGGGAAATGGCCTGCATTGTAACCGGCTTTCCCAGCTCCATCGCAGCACTACAGTTTGAGTAAGTCGTTGAAACCCTCGCGTGATCATTGCATCATGTGACCTATATCACGCTTTATCCTATACCTGCCCCATACCTATCTCACTTCCCCTATTTCCGCAGTGGATAGCAAATTTCTTCCTGAGAAAGCCTCGTCGTCGCTGTTATGGATTGTCTCAAATGATTTTCAACTTTCTGATGCTAACGTATCCCGACGAATAGATGGGCATGGCAAAACCCCCACCTGACCCTACACATCCCGACCTCATCCCGCATCCAACACTCCACCCAAAAAAAGAAATCTGGTCGCCCCCGACGACCCACCCACACTGTAGCATCTTTAATCTCTAACCTACATCTTCTCCTTCGAGTCCCTTCATTCTCTCGCTGGCCACTTGAAGTACGGTTCTTTTCAAACTCAGTTTATGAATCCTGGTTGAAATGGTGTACCAAGGCCGAGGAACCAATTCGCTCGGACTTAAACATCATTCAAGATTTCGACGTCGAAGATCCAATCCTAGGAAAACCAGCCGAGGATACAGAGGATCCGAATCTTAGTCCGAAGACTAAAAAACTAAACTCAATCCCTCATCACACACAACTTTCAACCCTCCCAATCACCCACTCGCCTCAAAAACCGCACATCTTCAAAACCAAGGAAATCCTCGATTTCGAACGCGAAGGGTCCTGTTCAATCTGTCACCAAGACCTCGAACATGACGCAGGAATATATGTTATCTGTCCAACGCATACTTGTGAAACTGTCTCTCATCTTACATGTCTCAGTAGACAATTCTTGAAAGATGAAGGGAGGGAAGAGGAAATGGTTCCGGTGAAGGGGGTTTGTGGGGGGTGTGGGGATGTGGTGAGATGGGTAGATGTTGTAAAGGAACTGACTTTAAGGATGAGGGGACAGAAAGAGGTAGAGAAATTACTCAAGGAAAAGCGAAGAAGGAAAATAAAAGGAGAAGCGAATGCGCTTTCGCAAAGTGCTGTTGGTGATGAAGACGAGGAGGAAGAGGAGGAAGACGATGAGGAGGACATCGAATCAGAACTTGAAATGGATGGTGTAGAAAGAGACGCGATGGATGAGGAAATATGGCACGAGATATCTGATTCGGATTCCGATGTTGAATCTGTAATCAGTACCGCTACTATTTCTTCCTCACACGCAAGTCAATCCCCTCCCCAACCACCCAAAGGCGGAAAGAAGAGAAAAGTTCTTAAAACTATTATAGAAGATAGCGACCAAGATGATTCCATAATCATAGACTAGACAGGCTAACCAACCTCAAACCTCAACTCTAATATCAAAACCAAAAATAATAATAAAAACAAAAATTTAAGATCTAAATCTTCTATTACCCCTTCCTTCCCCCTTACTATCACAATCCCAAACCTCATCACATCTACATAAACCATCCTCTATCATCTAAACTCCATCTCATCTCATCTCATCTGACCTCATCTCATCACCACGATACCTTACCGGAGGTATCTTCCATTCACATCCCGAGATCTCGATCCGATACCGTACAGGTTACTCGAGTTAATCCGGAGATAAAAGGCCCGAAAAGCCCCTCCCGAAAAAAAATGTGACCTAACCTGGAACCTAACTAATATTTAATTAATAGAAGCATCCACTCCCCGTCCTTTCCATTGACATTGGACTGGTTTTTCTCCGCATTGCCGGACGGAGGTTTCCCCGCACTTTTTTTGGTTGGTTCGTTGGTTGGTTGGCCGGGAGTATTTTTGGGAGTATAGGGTGGAGAGAGGTGATGGGATAGGATGGAGGGGTGTTGTTAGAGGAACGGAGGGCTAGGAGTTTTAGGGATGAGTGAATAGAGGAGGATTGATTTATTGTGAAAACAGGGGTGGAGCTCGAGAGACGTGCACGTGATATTGATTACTAAGGATATCAGACCTCCTTATTCCTTAAAAATTAAAATTAAGATAAAAACTCTCTCGAGTTCTATTCACGAAGAAAAAAATATTTATTTTAGAAAGGTAAAAGGCTTACTAACTCGAGTTAAGAATTAAGATACATATAAGAAACGTGTGAGGGGATAGAATGTCGAGTTGGGAATCTCTCACATGACATATCACATGGCATGACAGCATGCTCGAGGCGAGCAGGTGATCGAGTCATTAAATGCTCGTCATAAAGGCGGGCCATCCCTATTGAATCATAGATTCTCTCCTAGTTCTTTAGTTATTCAGTTATTCTTAATATATACTCATTTACTCACTCCATAGAGAGCATCGCCTGATTTGTCTAATTACGACACTTGATTAGAGGCAATTATATAATTCATACAGAAAGACCAGGTGGAAGTTAGGTGGTTTGATAGCCATAGTTGGTTTCGATACGGACTCCAAGTTTAAGAACTTTATAAAAGATACTCCCGCACCCTCCTCGTTTCTATTTATTAATATGAATATCCTCCCTTTTCCTAAAATTATTCCTCTTACTTCTCCGCCATGCCATATAAATCGCGTAGAACTTTCTCTCAATTGTTATAATCACTTCCTCCGTACTGTTGGTCTGATTGGTTTTATGATCTGTGGGGTGTAGTAACTTGATAGCCCATTGGCCGACAGATAGTATTTCCGATATTATGGCTATAGTTATTTCATCCTATATTTTATTACATAGGAACGGGATAGATTAGGGCTGGTATGGAAGGCTGTTATGGTAGCTTTAATTTTGTGAAGAGGGTATTATGATCCGTCGATTTGGGAGAGCACTATGAAGCACAGCCAACAGTATCAGCCTCGAGCCTAAGGCACGTTTCCTGTCAACCTTGCGAGTGCGGCTGAGGCTGGAATATTATCATCGTCAACCTCTTAACTTGTGAACTCAGACCTCTATCAGAAGCACAATTTGTTACTATATTTGCTGCTAGACACCAAATATCTCATAAGCACTTCGCATATAATATCCTCGGATTCTATATCAATGGGGGACAGTCCACTCTCTATCGCCGCCAGTGTCACCGGCATCCTTACCTTTGTCGCAGCAATTTTGCATTTATCTATGTTCGCTATATTGCCTTGAAAAATGGCTACACGGAAATATCTACTATCCTCACGGCTGTCGGGTCTTCTATTGAAGATACTCAAATTATGAAGACGACAAACCTCGATGATACTTTGACGAAGCTTCTAAGTGAACTCTATCAACTCGAAATCGACATCATATCTAAAGTGGCGACGGCCCAGCATCTTCAAGTACCCAACTTACAAATCTCAGCGGTTGGAGATTTGCATTACGTAGCGCAGGCAACCCAGACGACCAGCCGCCGATGGAAACTAATCAGGGCAACACAGTCTTATTTCCGAGTAGTAGGCACTCTATTACATAGCCCCATCCTGGCGGTTCCCTGGGTAGTCGCGACATTTATCCTCACACTTGGACAAACGCCGACGCTGTTTCGTTGGTATTTGGTGAGGGAAAAAGTACTTGAAATGGCTCGCCAGAGGGAGATACTTCGGTCACGAATGTTATTTTATCAGATATCCCTTGTTCATTCGTGAGTTTTTAAGATGCAAATTAATTACGAGTTGGATAAGCTGATTTTTATGAGACGTTCTATGTCTCAAGACTCTTTAGTTCACGAACTGAGGGAGGAGACCGATAAATTACGGAATCGATTGGCAGAGATGCAGGCCTATACGAAGGAGATAACTAAGGTTAACGACACCGACGGATATCACGGGTATCAAAGCTCATGGGGCATATTAAGAGGCTAAGGGTGATTGAGGTTGATAATAGAGTTATTACTACAAAGTAGATTTTATAGGGGTTTGTGGCTAGGGCTCAGCTCAAGGAAATTAAGTTGCCGACTCAACGGATACATGGAATTTACGTATCTCTAGCTTGGATCTCTTTAAATACCTTATTTGGACAGAAGGCGAAGTTGAATGTCGTTTAAAGTTATTCTTTCTCGCCAAAAGAAAATAACCCCCTGGTAATCTTTGAGAGGTTGAACTCAGACTGCCTAAACAAGATATAAAGCTTGCTTTGAAGCTCGATTATCCCTGTGATGTTAAGCTTACTAGGATAAAGTGTTTTTCTTTGAAGCGCGAGTAAAGAAATTTTGTACTTCTCATGGCATTTCTTTGTGAGTGAAGCTCTTTGATTCCAGAAGATATATGCGAGAACACAAATATTCGAGTTCTGGGCTTCGTTGGTTTTCCTCGCTCACCTAATTTTTGACATTTGATTTCTCTGGCTATTCCCCTTAAGTTTCGCCCTCCTTATATATAGTTAGTTAATCGAGCTCCACAATGGCAGAAATAAATGGTATAGCAATTACACCAACCTCTGCAAAAGAACTCTCATCTCCCCAAAAACTCCAAACTACAGATTCATCTTCTTACCAACCCCCCGACGATGAAATAGAATTCCACCACAAAAGCTTCCAACTTTCCCTGTCTCTGAAAACCTCTACCGTCGTTCAAATAATCGCCTGCCTCAACCTCCACTTTTCCTCCGTAAACCTTGAAAAGTACCCCTCGCTATTGGCCTTACGATCGTCCAAAGAATTCAAGGACACCACTGATTACGCTACCCAAGCAATCATCGATGAAGCAAAAACAAATTCTCCTTATCAAGAAGTAATTATAAGAAAATGGTGCTATATAGATCTTCTATATCGATGGAATGAATTTGATAAAGTTCGAAGAGGGAGTCTCGAGAGGGCAGAAGGAGAGAGAAGGAAGAAAGCAGAGGGGGAGGCGTGGCCAAAGTTAGATATTAAGGAGGGAGAGGTACCGAAATTTACTCACGATTCTCAAAGGATACTGGGGAATGAAGAGATGATCATGAAGGTTAAGTTTATAGATAGGATAGACACGCTATTTGTTAAAGAGATTGTGGCTACGAGATGTGTGCCTGGTGGGTTTAAGACGGATGATCCGAAGAATTATTATCTCATGTTGTTTTATTACAATTTTGAGGAGGTGGCCAATGAGGAGAGAGAGTATGAGAAAATTCAGATGAAGTTTGGGAAGTTGATGTATAGACATGGCGCAAAGGGAGAGAAAAAGGAAGTCAAAAATCAACAAGACTTTGAAGTTGCTGTGATTCACATGAGTAATCGGAGAACTGGCGAGGACGATCGAATAGAATTTACGCTTTCATTAGAAGGAGCTATCGAGAGAAAGGAACGGGAAGCAAGAGTAAAAGAATTGAGACAAAATAGACGACCTCTACAAAGCTGTTTACCGAGACTAGCTAAGAAGAAGGATGAGCTGGTACCAGCGCCTTCGCAACCATATCCTAATGTGAAATCTATCTCAAATATTTTTTTTGAAACCAGCAGAGAGGGCAAGCAACCAGTAAGATCCACGCACCGTCCAACACTTAATTTAATAGTAAATTCACCGCCAAAATCTCCATTCTCAACTTTCGCACCTTCGAGTCCGATCCACAGCAATGGTGATATACTTAGTCCGCCAGAAATCCCGCCCTGGGACCTAGGATCCCGAAAGAAACGCCATAGCGTCGCAATCGCCAATTCTCCGAATTCGATCCAATCAGTACAAGATATCCATAGCAAAGAAAGCTTGATGAAAACTTCTAGTCTCAAAATACTCCAGAGAAAGCCAAGTTTTAATTTTGGAGCTGCATCTAGAAACGAGATATCTATCAGTGAGCCTCTAAGTTCAGAGTGCCCGAATGAGAGGTATAGTGCATTCATCAACCCACGACCGTTGAGTAAATTGTCAGGTGTACCTTTTGGCGAGGGTGCATCAAGTAGAGATCTGGATCTCAAAAGAATCAGAAGAAGCTCTCAGGCTAGACCAAATGATATATCGAAAGAAGAAATACCACCTCTACCAACAAGATCGGAGCTGAGGCCAGCTTCAGAGTGGAAGATTGTGAAGAAAGAAACTCCTGTACCAAAGACTCTAGTTTTAAAACTACTTGGACCAGTTAGAAAGACGCTAAGAATAAAATCAGCACAGTTGAAAACCCAAACTCCTTCCGACGAGACTGAATATGAGGTTAATAAATTGAAATTTAGGGATTTGTTTGAGGTTACTAAAGAGAAGATCTACGTTAGAAGTGGCAGCCGTCAAGATATTGCAGTTAGAGAATATGAAGGAGTTGATGCGAGTATAGCAGATGATGAAGCAGATGTAGAAGGTGATGATGAAGATACCGAGATTAGAGAAGCGTATCTCATTGCAAAACTTCAAGATCTCCTTAACCTTCCTGAGCTTACTCAGCTCAAACCAGCAGATCAATTGGACGATCAGTTCGTTTCTCGCTGGAGAGAATGCTGCCTTCTCTTCCAAATTGAACAGTTTTCCCACGTTGGTATTAATGAACTTGTGCCTCTTGCTGGACTCAAAACGCTGCTCTACCAATATCAAGTTTTTGGCGTTTATTGGCAGATGATGACTTCAAGATTGGTTGGTGGTGGGTTCGTGGCTGATGAAATGGGGCTGGGAAAGACTTTGTCACTCCTAGCATATATCGTTGCTGAGAGGCAATTGACGTGTTTGTGGGATGAAGTTGACAAGGCCAGAGAAGCTGGAGAGAGTACACATCTTGGAGTTGGAGATCAAGGTGAATATGATGTTTGCCCTTCTCGTCACTCTCGAAAAGGCTGGATTGCTTGCCCTTGTGCCTCTTCTAGTCCGACATCACAAATGAAGTCTAAGCCTGGGGTACGGTTAGCCGTTGTTCCATCTTTGATCGTCTCCAATTGGATGACTCAATTCAAAAAACACGTTGATACTGAGGTCGCCCCTCTAAATTTGAAACTTATTGTTGCTGATCCAAACAGCTTTGGAGATATAGGGGAAGTTCCGAGAACAGAAAATGGAATCCTATTAAGAAACATCGATTGTCTCAAATCTAGAAGAAATGAACAATTTCCCAATTCTAAACAATATACTAAAGATACACCGAAAAAACATCAAGACAGATTCTTCGTAATTACTACCAAAGAATACTATCCCACATGGATCAAAAATTTCTCTTTCGAAGGTTTTCTTAAAACCAATCCCAAGCCTGGGAAAGAAGTCTGGGCAAAAAGCACCAACCCAGGAATATGCTTTGGAATAGTTATCAATGATGAATACCACGAAGACTCTCGGCGCGGATCAGGACGCTCCAAAATTCTCGAAATACTCCCAAAAGCAAATCATCCCTATCTCTGGGGCTACTCGGGGACTCCCTTCTCCCAAACACCCCGATCCCTCGAGGGTCATCTCTGGGCCCTGGAAACCCATTCTCCAAAAGCTCTCTCAGCCTCCTTAAAAACGGGCTGGGAGCAATCATCCCACTTGTCTAAATTCAGTTACACCAATTTCTTCGACCCCCTCTGCAAAGCCTTCGAAAGCTTGCTAAAATCCTCTACCCCTTTCAAGGAAACCTTCGACATCATATCCGGACAACTCCGTCCATTCCTCACAACATTTGTACTTCGTCGCACGGTTGAAACGTCCTGGTTCGGGCACCCACTGATAAGGCTACCACCCCATAACCATCATGACGTATTTCTGTCTCACAACCCTAAATTCGATTCCCTACTCTATCAATACATCACTCTCCTCGCACAGGTCCAGTCCAATATTCTTCACTCTCTCCAACAAACTTGGGACACGACCCTTCCCCATCTACGCCGATCTCCTATTCGTCCCACAAAAGTCTCCTTCAATAGCCTCTGTCGTCTTCAATCGAAACTTCGTATCTTCGCCACCTTTCCATATCTCATAAAACTAGCTTTAGAAGATGAGAAAAATGTAGATTATTTAGATTTCTCGATTAAAGAGACGAAGAAAATCAGGGAAGTGGGGGTGGAGAGAAGTGCCTATAGTAGGCATCTGAGAGGTATTACGCAGAGCAGTGGGAAGTGTATGTGGCTATTTGATTTTCTAGTGAGAATATTAGATGGAGAAGAGGAGGAAATAAGGATGGGAGAAAAGAAGAAAGGCGAGAGAAAAGTGTTGATTTTGACGGCTTTTGAACCGGTTGCTTTAATCTTGAAATTGGTATGTGGTATTATTCCGCTAACTTTCACTCTCCACCATTCATAGCTATCTTTTGAGATTATGATATACTAACAGACACGTCTCCCCAACTAGTTCCTAGATCGGCGTCTCTACCCTCTAAAAAATCGCATCGGCCTCATAACATCAGGAATGAAATCTACTTCATACATCTCAACGCTAGAATCATTCCTTGAGGTTCCTATGCCCCCATCCAAGACTCTCCCCTCCACATCGACCCCCACGACTTCTAAGCCTAGACTGAAACACCCCCTCCCTCTCAAGATCCTAATCGGAACAACAAAAGTGATAGGTACAGGATTAGATTTAACAAAAGCGACAGATGTCGTATTAATGGAACCTGATTTTGAATTTTATAAGGAGATGCAAGCATATGCTAGAGTGCATAGGATCGGGAAGACCGGGGAGACGAGAGGGTGGAGGCTCGTTTGTACTGAGGGAGGTGGGGGGATCGAGGGACGGATTTTGAAGAGGCAAGGTGAGAGGGGAGAATTGAGCGGGTTAGGGGGGCTGGTTGGTAGTGGGGTGGAGGATTTAGGTGAAGAAGTGGCGCAAGAGAGTGAGGATGATGGTGGGGAGGGAGAGGTGGATAATGGTCAGGTTTTGAATGAATAGATAAAGAAGGTTTCTTCACCGCCAGTTGGAAAATGGAAGGGCAAAGAGAAAGAAGTAATTGAAGATATGGCTATAGAAGGGTAAGCCAGCGTTAGCCTTCCTAAATTTTGAAACCTTAGCTACCGCTAATGCCTTCTTTAGCTTAAGCTCTCAAGTGCCTCCCACACCTTTCTGAAATCGCCATCACTACTCCTCTGCTGCTACTTCAAAATTCCAATAACTCATCGCATTCAGCGGCAATCTAGAAACACCATCCATCAAAAATCCCTATCTACTCAGCCCCCATACCCAAGCCTCACACTTCACAGAAAGAGGTTACGGGTGCGTGGTTTTGAGCGCAAATGCCGCATTGAGGGGTTAAAGATCTTACATCACCAACCAATCAAATACCCTATCTCTAGCTTATCAACAACTTTCAAGATTACACAAGAAACATATAATAGCCCTTGACGAATAGTAGAGAACATGATCTTGATCCCTTTCAAATTTTTTTGGTTTTGCATTGCATTGCATTGGGTGGTTGTTTTGGTTTTGCATCAAGTTTAGTGTCTGTGATGCTAGATCTCGCTTGATGATTAACGACACTTCTCCTCCCCCCTATTCATAACCCCTGTTGATTTCGGTCGGGGAATATTCCCAGGAAGAAGAATGTATGGAAGTACACCGATTAGTCTCTCGCCACCTCATCCAATAGAATCATCACGAGTATGTCATCCTTGCCCCTGTTCTTGGTCTAGCTCCTCAACGGCTCATACTAAGAAAATCGCCAAGCGTCTCCTCCAACCCATACCCATTCACCCCCAAAGATTCACTCTCCGCACGCTCTCCTATCTCGAAGCGGGGCTACTCCCTATTCCCTCTTCGTCTCAAAATAACAACATGCATAACATGCAGCCACAATGTTATGGAGCAATAGTTGTGCACAGAAGAGAACATGAGAGGAGAAGAAGAATGCTTACTGAGTTAAGATGTTTGGGTGAGATGGTTATTAGGGTTGTTGTTGTAGGCATATATGCTGGATGCTTGATTATAGTTGTTGGGAGGTTTATTGATGGGAGGTCTTAATTTGTTTGATGCATGGTTACTCCAAGGGGAATGCTTATGGATGGCATGATCGTTTAGCGTGCTTTTTGCTTTGCATGATATTTTGAAGGTTGGAAGGGAAATTCGTCGTGGGGTTTAGGCGCATATTGCATCTTATGGAGTTTGGAATGCAGCAAGCATTTACTAATTATTTCCTTGTGCTCTAATACGGAAGGTAACGAAGTTAATCAAGATTGAAGTAAGGGGCAGTAGGAAAGATAGGAAGCCGCATGGATGTATTTCGCATCGCAGGATGCAATACCTGAACCAAATTCTCGTTTCATCTCTATTAGTGATGTTCAAAATATGCGCTTCCCCCAGGTATCCTCTTTTCTGATTAGCGAAGGAAATGAAACCTCACAAGTAGTAAGTCGACGAGCTTCGATCTGTAGTTTTCTCACCTTATACCCATTTGCAATCTGTTTGGTCATTTTAAATCCCTCATACAGTCGATAGACCACAGGCTTTAACAGCCTCCCGGCCTTTTCATATCTCATCCCACTTTTAATTCATCTCATAGAAGTATTTAAAGGTCGTCTTGTAGGAGCAGGAAGTTATTGGGAGAGTATTTAAAGCTAATATTTCTTTGAATTTTGACAATTATAATAAACCGTCCTCCAACAGCACTCGAAACCTAATACTCAACCCTTACATGCCCCATTTCAATTCCTACAAGTTTGACTTACTGTCGGCTTAATTCTACCCTAATACTTATGAACCTGAAACTTTGAGAATTCCATCCTCAGTGTTTTGCTTATAGTGAAGCAAGTCCTCCAAATACTAATCATGAATCTTGTTGCTAGCTACCCAAATATAATTATAAAATAACGGCAACAATCCTTCTAGCAATAATAAAACAACTGCTCTATTTATCCTTTCCTCTTTTTATTAAAAGGAATGAACTTCTAGTTTTAATTCTAATAGATTGCAATTCTGTTCTTGTCACACTCACCTTACAAGAGAAAGGATAAGAAGAAATGAAGATAATAATCTGGTTCCACAGGTCATGATGTCTATGCCTTGTGCTTACACTTAGAATTTAGTAGGTATTTATACCCCTCATTGCCCCTCTTTTTCCCTTTTTCTCTGTTTACGTTTCCAAATTCGAGTTCATATGAGCTTGTATTAATCTATGTTATAAAAATATATCAAGTAGCTTGAATTTAATTATTATCTTAATAAATATAATCCGTCAATAAGAACTACACTTAATTTTACTGCCCCTTTAACACCGTGAAACATCTATCTCACTTTATCCAACCTGTGAGTTTTACCCAGGAGAAAAGATCTCTTCCACTCCTTACTTCCGCCTAAATTAGATGATATAAAATCTCCATCTTCATATCTTAGTCAATACATCGAGAATTTGCTATGCTTATGGGACTAATTGCTATATATATCCTAGACTTTCTCTACTAGATTACTTCCCTAATTTAGATTTGATTACCGTCTAAAACTTCTCCTCTGTCTCTTTTTCCTTAAATCCCCCTTGTGAATAAAGAGCATTTATTAACATTCAATAAAAGTAAGAGATTAACAACATAAATCATCCTAATATTAACAATTAGATCCGCTATTAAGTAAACAATTATACCAATGCCTCATCTAGGTTATAAACACTCTATATCTCTAACACCCCAAGAATAAATCCTCTTCAAAAATTTCAATACCCCTCCCCCAATTAACCTAAAGCTACCAAAACTTAAGGCCCCTCGAGTATCAAGAACAAAGCTATGCTCATGTAAAAAGAAAAACATGATCGCACAACCAACCAGGACAGGGCAATTTAATAATCAAAGTCTAGAAAAAAAATCAAGCCCACCTTATCTATTTACCATTTCACATCTGAGCTTCAATGGAGAGTATCAGAAGTCAATTAACGAACCTGACATATCTTAAATTTCCTTCATCGAAAAGAGAAAATTATGTATATATTAGACAAAAGGGAATAAGAGGATAAGTCATTTTATAAGTTATAAATAATCACGACATATTTAATTTCGCTCATTTATCTATTTTATGTGCTGATTTCGAACCCCACCAAAATATTTACTTCACCTTACCTTTCCTTACCTTTCTTATCTACCACTTCTCCGTAACTTCTTGCTTGGAGTCTACATCCCATTTTGCTGTTTAAATTTATCCCAACTCTCATTCAACGTAGCAAAAACCAGCGCCGCAATCATTTTAACCTCTGTACTCGCATCTTGCGGTAACTATTTCACACTTATTAGCCTCACGTTTGCTTTCTCGTTCCTTTCCCCCCGAGAAGAAATAGCAGAAGAACATACCTTATCAGGATGACACCTCCCAATAGCTTTCATGTAACTGATCTTAACCTTCCCATTCGTCACCAACTCATGCATCCCCACCTTCTTCCATCCCGCACTCTCCCACATCACCAATTCCAAACTCCCAATCAATGCCCTCAAATTATCTCTTTTCCCATCTCTCCACCTCCCAATCTTCGCATCAACAACATCCGCCAACGCGAATTTCTCATCATCCGCCTTTTCCGCTTCGATATTAGCTTCTCTCAACCTCTTTACCGCAGCGGAATCTTCTCCCTGACCTGGTCCAAGATCGGAAAGTGCTGAGACGACAGGCCTTGGTTTCGATTTTGGAGGGGCTTTGGGAGTCGTAGTTCGAGATGGTGGTGGAGGTTTTGGAGCTAGAGCTTTTTCACAACGTTGACGGCCTTGAATTGCTGTGGAAGAACCAACTCCTGATTCAACACATAATTGCCAAACATCACCCGCCTCTTTCCATCTCTCCATATGTTCCAACGCCTCCGCTTTCCTCATCAAAGCCTTTCCATAAAATTCTTTCATATCTTTGATCCCGCCCCCTTCTCCAGGTCCAAGATCAATACCCTCCCCATCGCCTCGAGCTACACCAATGAACTCTAAAGCTGTATCTGCATCGGCGACCGAGGCTTTGGGGACCCCCGTTTTCAGCCCTGTGAGAGCACGGTTGCAGAGAATAACGATGGTGAGGGGATGAGACGAGGGGAGCGAACTAAGAGCCGCGGAATATGATTCATGAGCAGCTGCATAATCCCCACGTTTAAAATGAGCAGTTCCTGCTAAGCGGTGCTGACTCGAGTTCGCAAGTGCAGTCGGCGAAACAGGAGGTATATTTCGTGGCGGCGCCTTCGGCCGAGTGGGTATCGGCGTTGAAGGCTTTGATGGAACGGGAGACGTGCGCTGCTGCTGTATTGGTCGTTGTGGCTGTTGTGGCGGTCTTGAGCCCGAAGCTGAAGAGGAGAACAGAAGATCTGCCTCTAACTGAGACGGCTTTGGCTGAGGAGTGGGCTTCCTCCTCCGTGATGGACTAATATACGCCTGTTGCGATTCTTCCTCGATAGCTTGTTTGCTCAACCGCGCTCGAGGATCAGACGGGACACTCTGCTGCCACTTTGGAGCGGCAGCAGCTCGTTCGGGGAGTGGCTTTTGGAAAGCAGGAGACCTGTCACGTGGAATAGCCGCACTGGAACTGGAGCTCGATGGGCCTGGGTATCGTGGGTCCGAGGCTTTTGCTTTCCTTGGTGGGGGCCTCCCGCCGCCCTCGAGCATGAGAGCTTCGTCAGTGACATCAGGTATTGGGGCTTTCTCTCGTGGCCTTCGACCCTCGGCCAACGCTCTCCTATCAGCTTGCTCTTGCTCAGCTGCTTCCCGCATCCATTTCGGCTGGCTCGGGTCGGACTCCTGCTGGAATTCGGCGACGGCTTTTTGGACCTTCTTCTGTGACTGTTTCCAGAATGAGTTTGCGCCTTTGAGAAATTTGCTTCCTGCTGCGGCGGCGGCGGCAGCGAGATCCCCATCCGAGTTTGGTGATTTATTATCCTCTCGTCGGGGCTGTGATCCAGCTCGACCCTCTTCTTGCATCCAGGCTGGAGTATTCTCTCGTCGATTCGTATTCCGCGACCTCTCTCTCCGCTCCTCATCTCTTGGTGGGAGCGGTCCATTATTTCCAGCCGCAGCCTTCCCTTGTTGTTTAGCTTTGGCCTGTCTATGCGCATCATTCAAGATCCAGCCCACAGCAGCCTGAAGATCTAACCCGGACCCAGACTCTGTCAAAGCCCTCCTCGATTGCTCAGCGGTGAAACCCATATCCACCAATTCAGCAACTGCTTTGTCCCAAGGGTCATTCGTTTCCTCATCTGAATCAGACTCGGGCGCAGCCACTTTTGGTGGAGCAGGACTTGGCCTCCTCACTTCTTCCACAGGTTTCCCCAGGTCTCCAAGGAAATCATCATCGTCTTCGGTGGCTGGTATCGGTGGGGGTGCTGAACTTTGTTTCATTTGACCAAGTCCAAATGGATCATCATCATCTCCTAATTCGACACCTCCCAAATTCTCAGATTGCTCCCAAGCCGAAGGCTTACTCAAATCCGGATCCTTATTCACTACGAAACCTGGTGTATTTCTACCACTACTTGGCAGGCTAGGAGGAGGATAGAAACTAGCATTGTCCACCTTGGTCTCCGAGTTGAAAGCCGCAAATAAATCATGATCTGCCCCATCATCCGTAATTGAGTTCCCATTCGCAGCCGGCGGCGAAGAAACTCTCGGAAGGCTCGCAGATATAGGTTTTATGGCTGGAGTAGTGGTTCTTGAATTTATAGCCGGAATACTATTTTGTGATTGCGCCTGTCCTTTATTCCCTCCCAGCCCATCCCAGAATTGTGTATGCCCGAATTGTGTCTCATATTGCTTCCTCTTTTCCTCCTCTTGCTTCCTTGTCTCTGCTTGTAACTTCTCTTGTTGTTGTTGTAACGTAAGTGTGGTTTGTTTCGAAGAGCCGAAAGACACGAGATTCGAGAAACTGTCTTGTGTAGAGGATTTAGACGGAGAAAAGAGAGAGGGTTTGGGCGCGCCGGAACCTTGCGCAGATAGCGGTGTGTTTCTACCAGATAGTTGAGGAGTTGGTCTTAGAGCTGGGTAGTAATTTCCTGTACCGATTGGGGCTTTGGATGTCGTGTTCGACGCAGAGAAATCTAGACCGTTTAAATCATCCATCTTTGGAGAAGGGAAATTTGTGAGTAGTGCATTTAGCGGTGGCTTCGTAAGATCATAAATTCATTAAATAGAGGTGGAAGAATGGTTATGGGGATTTTCATCTGACAAGTTCGCGCTTTTGGGCTATTGTTTTGGAAAGATACAGACTGCATTATTGGTCTAATTTACCTCCCGTAATCCAGGACAAGCCCACCTTAGACTCATCACGTGTAGCTATCAAATCATTCTCACGACGTCAGAATTTCACATTGGTTTCTCTCCTATATTAGTGTCAGACCGACCCGATTCACTCATTTCTCACATCTCCGGCAATTCCACATACCACAAGGCATTTCTTAAAGAAAAGGATAAATCTTCAGGCAAAAAGGAAGAAATCAAACATTATTCAGCAACGTTACCTTGCATCATTTCGTACCCTCAAAATGGTTGTCGAACGCTACACCGATGCCGTGTCGGTATGTCTCCTCCCTAATCCCTTCTTATCCCTCTAGGCTGTCAAAATGATAAATTAGATCTAAGAAATGAAATAGGAATACCTCCCAAACTTCCTCCAAAATCCAACAATTCTCATCCCAGTCATAGTAGCTTTCTACGTCGGCTTATTAGGATTCTGTTTGACAGGTGCTTTACAAAAGCAGAAGAATGCGATTAGGAAGACGAAGACGAATAGGAGTGAGATTTTCTCGATGTTAGATGAGGATGATGATTTTGATGGGAAGAATTCTTGATGGGTCTTTGGAAAACGGACACAGAGGGTTGTAGTTTAGATTAGACCAACGGTATAGACGGGTTTGGATATACCCGAAAATCCGAAAAGGAATCTTCACGAGGGGCTAAAGGTGCTTGAAGGCGGTTATTTGATCCGTGAGAAATTTGCCTGAGGGCCTACAGTGGAGGAATCTCTAGTGGTGTATGAAGGGGTGAAAAGTAGTTGTTCCTTGGCATTCTTGTGTTTGGGTAAATTCGGAAATTATGTGCCTGGAAGAAAGGCTACCTCGCGAGGTTCACAGGTCCTGTGAGAGCGATTACTCCATTCGTGAGAAACCAATCTACCTCGAATGTGGTACAGGTACTTTTCGTTAGCCCTG
This sequence comes from Neobulgaria alba, assembly GCA_003988965.1. Classification (NCBI taxonomy): domain Eukaryota; kingdom Fungi; phylum Ascomycota; class Leotiomycetes; order Helotiales; family Gelatinodiscaceae; genus Neobulgaria; species Neobulgaria alba. Next base: position 36,712 of record QYAM01000070.1, read on the forward strand.
GAAAGAAGTATTTTTAGTACGTCGGACACGTGGGAATTACCCGCAATTAAAGTCCCAGGTCCCAAAACCCCTCTCAAAAGATCTCAAGCCTTTGCAAAGCATCATATACCTCCCTCGAAGTTCATCAGGGGATGAGTGCTTTCTAGAAATCACATGACCAACTAGAATCTTCTCCGCAAATCCCACTAATTTTCCTATCCGCTCCCTCCAAGCTCCCGCACCCTTCTAGCTTCCAACCATTAAACCCCAACTCACTTAGTCTCCTCACTAAGTCTCCTCCTCTCTCCTCCTATATAACCCTCTGCCTCCCTCACTCCTCCCCCAGCTATATTTATCCCTCAAACCCCCCCAGACATCATTATAAAGACAAACCCTCAAAAAATCTCTCACCTCACGCAATCCTCCCGCGCCAAAATCACAAGCCGAAGACCCAAAAGACAAAAACCCCCACCAACCAGCACATCAACCAAACCCATACCAAGGAAATGGCACCTCCAACAACAGACACCGGTCACGAACCCCTGCATATTGACCTATCACTTCCGCTCCAAGTAGCAACCGATTCGAAAACGAAAATAATTGTGAGTCCGTTTTCTTTACAGTAGTAACCGGGTTCTCTCTCTCTCTCTCCTGAGGTAACGCTTCGTATTAAATTATTCACCTTACCATTCATCACTATCACACTTTCCATTCCCTCACCGTCCCCCCCAACACTCGATCCTTTCCTCCCCATCTATCCCCGATCCCACCTCATCATCCTTCCAAATCCTTATACATATCTATCATCCGACACCTATCTATTCGTGCATAAAAAAAGACTCCCCTCTCTCGAAAGACAGGTTACTAACAGAAAACAACATAGCAAGCATGGTTAAACCAAATCTCCAATGCACCAACATGGGAATATCACAACGGAGCGATTTTCGTTCTCGCATTGTTATTTTTAGGTTTAGTTTGGATGATGATTAAAAGAGCGAAGAATTATCAGAGGGAATTAGATGAGATGGTTAGGGAGAGTAAGAAGAATAGATAAAAGGACCTTTCTCATCCCATGTTATTTTCTCATGGGGAGGAATGTGTTTTTGGATATCTATTAGTAGTAAATTGTATAAAATCTCTGATTATATATACACCTTTGAAATTCCAAAAAAAAACAGGAAGAAGAAAAATTAAAAAAAATTAAATTCCACTGCCCCTCTCTTTAAATAAAACAATATTTTTAAAACGCATCACATACATACATATCTATTCCCCTCTTCCACCCCTTCTCCCCCTCCCAAAAATATCTCACAATAAAAACATATCCATTCCAATGATACAACAATACCTCCTCTCCATCTATCCTCACCTCCCTCACCTCAATCAATCACCACCCACCCCMCCCCMCTAACCCCCMCYCCCCCCCCCCTCAAAAAAAAAACAGGGGAACGAGCTTACAAGCTACTGTACAATCATAAACGCCACATCCGTATTTTTTCTTTTTCTTTCCTTTCTTTTTTTTCAAATTCCAAAAACGGGTTCTTGGAAATATACTAAAATAAAAATAAAAATAAAAATAAAAATAAAAATTTATTTAGAACTTAGTGGTTGGTTGGTTGGTTGGTGATTTGAATAATATATGTTTTTGTTTTTGGAGGAGGAGGAGGAGGAGGATGGGTATTTGATTTCAATTTATTGTGTTTAAATTATTTAATTTAATGAAAGGTAAGATACTAAAAGAAAGAAACCAAAACTAAAATAATCGCACGTATATGGTCAACCTCCTAATTATAAAATCCTACTTCATCACATCTTTAAAATATACTTTTTTCAGATCTAAAAGTAACGAAATGGGGATAGGGACTAAATTAATTTTCAAGATATGAAATAAGTGAGGAGATGCTGAAAGGGAATAATTAGGATATTTGTGTTAGTTGGATGTGGTGGTATATTTATTGTCTTTGGCTTTGGTAGGGAAAATTAATGGATTATTTGAGATGCTAGGAATAGAATGGAATGGAATGGATAATTGTGACGTTTATCTAATAATAACCATGATGGAGAGAAATTAAATGATTTATCGATTTATTGATTAATTGACTGCGTGAGTAAGTACTAAGAATGTTCGGTGACAAAAAAAGAAGGTTTTCACAAGGAAATGTCGGGATTTTTTTTTGAAAAGAAAGGTATCGCGCGGTTTCTAGAACAATAAAACAATGAATGGGTCGTGTCGCATGCGAAAGTCTAACTCGGTGACCTTTGCATGCTTTCATTTTTTTTTTTTTTACATATGATAATGAATGATTTCGCTCATCGGATTAAACAAATAATTGGATGATTTCTATAAGACGGTGAGAGTATCGCCTCCCCTACGTTCAGAAGAACCATTTGACCCTCTCCTCTCGTTACCGAAATAAACAGGTTCACGGAGAAGAGACCACGCTAAGGTTTTCCTTGTTTTGAACAAGTCGTCTACTGACTGTATCCTACTGGTACGGAAAACGTTCTTAGTCTGAGAACGAGGAGTGGGAGGGTTGTGGTGTAAATGACTCGCAGTGATGCACCACAGCGCACAAAAAAAAAGGGATGCAGGACCAGGAAACATACCGCAGAGCTTCTGGAATAACAATGCACCGAATTCCCAACGGAGTATGCCCTGCTTGGGGGTAAGGAGCAACCCCCGGTCGGAGTGTTCCAGGTTCGCCATTTTTTTCCCCTGGAATTTTTTTCTTTGGGGATGTGAGGTGTTCCCGTTTAACCTGCCCCTGGTGAACAGGCTTGATTTGGTCGATGGGTCGATTGAGTGATCGATTGATTGATTGTCCACCTCTTTGGCTGGTAAGGTACGAGTACCCATAGGAAGATATCCAAAATCCAAGACGAGAAATGGCACAGTAGGTATATCCTCTTTTTTCTCCCCTGTGACAACCAACGGGAAGTGTTCCGGCACCAATTGATTCCCCCCTCAATGAAGTTGCAGTAGGCTTTCCTCTCGTCGAGGGATGATCCCTTGAGGCCCTTTCCCGCGTGTATCTTCAACGACGCCCGAGCAGCAGACGGACGGGCTCGACGGGGGGACGGGCGAGGAACCACATTGCGGACCGTGGGATGGTCCCAATCATCGACGAGATCTCCACGGGCGGGCCTCCTGGCGCCCAGCTCATTCGCCGGTGCCATGGCTGGGGGGAAAATTGACTTCGTACGCGGCTCTCCTGTTTTCGACGGGGTGATTGTGCCTGGTCGTGGTGCCTTTCCAATATATATCCGTTCTTGGATTTCATCTGGGTGTGCCTCGAGGCCGGGCCGTCGTGCTGCCCCATTCGCGCCTTTTGCCGCTTCCAGCTGCAGGCCGGCGTCGAAGCCAAGGGGAGGAGAGGAAGAGGTTCGGTTCTGGTGGAGAGGGCCAGGATGACAGGATGCCAGGATACTCGGAGGCATGTTTCTGTACCTGCATGCGTCGGCGCAGCCCGTCTCTCGGCGCCCCTGTCCAATATCTCGCTCCAGGCCCAGAGCACGCTGCCGACCAGTTCGGGGTGGGAATGCCATCACTTCATCACACCGCATGGGGATGTGCAGGGCGACGTTGCAGAGGCCGGAGGCGACCACACGCCTGCAACAACCGTTTTGCCGGGTCTGCAGCATCACCGCGGACCTGCAGCGGTGCAGCGGTGCAGCTGCGCAGTGGCTGGCCGGGGATCGCTCGCACTCGTACCGGGCTGGCGCTGGAGTTGGAGGTCGAGGGACTGGCTGGCCACTGGGAGCTCTCTGGCGCGTGGGCGCTCCTCGGAGGGCACACGACGGAGGATTTCGAGGGTTTGGTGGTGCCTCCTGCTTCGCACCCTGGTGTGATGCGCGATGGTGGCCCTGGTGATGGGTGATGGGCGGGGTGGATGTTGCTGGCCCTTGCAGTAGTGTCGCCGGGAAAAGCATCTCAGTCCCGCGCTTCCAGAGCCCACGTCGAGCCCGTCGCACGGGCGCAGGTCGCGGGCCCGTTGCTGCGAGCAGCGAGGCAGGTTCTGCCCGCTGGCGCGCCCTGGAAGGAGAGTCGGGCTCGTGGGTGGAGTGGAGGTGGAGGGTGGAGGGTGGAGGGTGGAGGAGTGGAGGAGCAGAGCCATTCCGGCTGCCATCCCAGAGGCCAGCGACGAGGCGAGCGAGCACACTGAATGGCGAACGCGCGGGAGGCCAGGCGCACGACGGGGGAGCCAGCCCGGGCCAGACCAAAGAGGCAGCTCCTGAGTGCGTGCCAGGCCAGCGGCCGTCCTTTTGCCTCTGCTTCAACCTCCCCTCCGTCCCCATCCATCCATCCCGACCCATCACCACGACCCTGCCCTACCGACCTTGCCCTCTGCACCCGCTCCCTGCCTTCCATCGCCAACTCCATCCCCCCTCCCCCCTCCCATCCTCGTTCGTAAAGACCTGCTATTAAGAGTCTGCCCGCACTCCCTCCGCCTGTCGTCATTCGCATCTCCATCGGCACCTCCCCTCCTTCCTCCCAGATCTCCTGCACATTAGCACCGTCGCCCCCGAGCCCTCCCCCAAAACCTCGCCCACGCCCTCACACCTCCCGACCTCTCCTCCACAACCCACTACACCCCCCCCCATCCCCAGCCCCAGATCCAACTCCCCATCTTCGCCCTCGACACCTCACCGCGGTGCCATTGCAGAGTCGCAAGTTCTCCATCGCCCCTCCATCCCCCCCCCGCCTCCAATCGGCACCGTCCCTCAGCGACCGCCGGCTTCCTGGCGATCATTCGGCGCCCTGAAACATTCCAGCTCACGATTGCGGACCTTCCAAATCCCTTATCATCTATCGGTCAGCAGCTCGATTCTGTGCTCCGTACTGTACGACAAGTCGACAAGTCGAATCGCCTCACACGCACCCAACAAACATGGGTCTCTTTTCGCGCAGAGAAAAGTCAGGATCGACTATATCTTCGTCCCGGAAGAACTCTTCCTCGCTCGCAGAAATAGCTTCGATGTCCTCGTCGTCTTCTCTCAAATCACCCGCAACTCCAGGTTTCTCCAAGATGTCTGTCTCCTCTATCCCCAAGATCAACCTGCCCAAGGCCCCCGACCCTCATGTCGACCCAGCAGGATACTTGAGAAGCATCAATTCGGTGCGAGAGCGCTCCTCCATTGTGCTGGGCAAGGCCAAGAGTAACCACCTCAACCACTTTGACGTGGACATGAGCAAGTTCGCAGATACGACCAAGTTTGTGGTGTCGATAATCAAGGTACGCTTCCCCTCTTCCCGTGCCACCACGCCCACGATATTGACCGCATCCTGTAACAGCGCGACTTTGCTCCAGACTACGCCTCGATTCCCCCTCATGGCCGCTGGCAGCACTTCAATGTTGGAGGGCGAGATCGAATTACTGAGCTGCTTTCCACTTGGCCTGCCGAGGTAGACACTTCCGAGCGTTGTCGGAGGCTCCTCGATCTCTTCCTCGTTTCGGTTCTGCTCGATGCGGGTGCCGGGACCAGCTGGTCTTACAAGAGCAAAGGCAATGGGCGGAGATACAGACGAAGTGAGGGTTTGGCAATTGCTAGTTTGGAAATGTTCAAAGATGGCACGTTCAGCAGCAATAAGTCTCAACCGCATCAAGTCGACGCAGAAGGCTTGAGAGGTTTGACTATAGAAATTATGGCCAAGGGATTGCAAGTCTCGGAATCCAACCCAATTGTTGGGCTGGAAGGCCGGACGCACCTCTTGATCAGATTAGCAGGTGCTTTGAACGACACCACACTTTTCGGTGCGGATGGCAGGCCAGGCAACATGTTGGGTAAGTGATTAAAATTTTGGCCGGGGTGAGAAAAAACTAACATGGATAGATTATCTTATCTCTCATCCAAGCACGCAGATGTCCTCAGTACCAATTGTTCCTCTCCCCACCCTTTGGTCTGTGCTCATGGATGGACTTGCTCCAGTTTGGCCCCCAGCCCGGACTATGCTCGATAATACAGCTCTTGGCGATGCATGGCCACTGTCTACACTCCCATCCACCCCTGCAAGTGCTGCTTGGGAGACTATTGTGCCTTTCCACAAATTAACACAATGGCTTTGTTACTCTGTAATGCAACCCATGTCTAAGCTTATGAACATACATTTCGCAGGGGCAGAATTGATGACTGGATTACCCGAATACCGAAATGGAGGATTATTCATCGACACTGGGGTCCTTACATTAAAAGATGAGGACACTCATAGAGGTATTGCAAGATTTGTGGAGGAAGGCCACAAGAACGGAAAATCAGCTGTGGAAGTTGTTCCTATGTTCACACCAGATGACGATGTCATTGTCGAATGGAGGGCAGTTACCGTTGGTTTCCTGGATTTGCTTCTCGAAGAAGTAAACACTGTCCTGGGTCTCCAAGGTGTGGACCGGCTCAGTTTGGTACAGATGCTTGAGGCCGGTAGCTGGAAGGTATGCTCTATACACCCCTCCAAATATGTTTTAAATATGATAGCTAACTTTCTACAGGGCGGACGTGAAATGGCCGAAATCTCCAGGCCGAATACCCAATGTCCACCTATTGCCATTCTCTCCGATGGAACCGTTTTCTAATCTTCCCATCTATCAACAATGAAGAAGAAATAGTTTATTTACGAAGAAAAAAAATTCGGAAATCGAAAAACCAAATTTTCACTTCATCAAAAGAAAAAAGATTTTATAGATGGTAACCATAAACAATTAATCCAGCATATTACCCCTTCTATTATCATCTCTGGAAGAGGAGAGGAGAGGATAAAAATCACTGCGGATATGATTTATGATTTGATTGGGATTGAACATTTGGGTGGTGGATATTTTATGTTGGCCGTGCATTTTGGCAGGCTTTTTTGGCTTTCTTGTCTTTGGGATTACTAAGGTTATTTTTTGTGTTTTGGATCGTGTGCATGGCTATTTATTGTACGTGGAAGGAGGCGGCAATCTGTCTGAATATGAAATATGGAGGGGGGTTGGCTTGGTTCGGGTATGGATGGATAGGAAGGATGAGAGGGAAGATGTGGGAATTTGGAAGAGGGATCAAATGGAATGCATTGGAATGGTGTGGGGTGGGGAAGTTAGGAAAATTGTATGGGATTAGGGGTTGGATGGATGGGGATTGTGGTTGTGTACCGTATTAAGAGTGAGAATCGTGATGGTATAGTGACGTTAATGTCACTTTATGTATTTGTTCATATACCCGTCGTATTAACAAATTATTTTTTTCCTCTACTTCTTGATGGATGGATGGATTGGGGGGAGGGGGGATTAAGTGAGTAAGTGAGGAAGTGATTATTCCTCTATTCTTCCTCTTTTTTTATCTTTTTTATTCTTCTTCTTATTCTAAAAGTGATTATTAGTTCGTTTGGTCCTTTTTACTTATTATAACTGAATGGGGAGGGGTGATTAGTGTTTTTTTTTTTTTTTTTTTGGGGGGGGGGGGGGGGTTAAGTGAGCAAGTGAACGAGTAAGTGAGTGAATGTTTTTTCTATATGAGGTAAGCTATTGATTTAGATTTGGATTTAGATATAGATATGGATATAACCGTAAACGTGAACGTGGATAAATAGAAATAGAAATATAAATAGAAATTTAGAAGGGGTGGGGTGGGGTAGGGATATGGGGGTGGTCAAGGGGGGAATTTTATCTTTGTATGGATGGAGTATGTAAGGTATTGGATTTTGGGGGATTAGGTATTCCTTGGAGGGGAGGGGGGCTAGGGGAGGTCATATGGTATAGTGGAGGTTGGAGGCGTAGAGGTTGATTTTTCTCTTTTTTTTTTTCTTTTTTTTTTCTAGCTCGGTGGTGGATTGGGTTGGTAGTTTGGTTTGGTATATTAAGGATATAAGAGGTATATTTATGGAGGAGGGGGATCTATGGGTCTAGATGGGAGGGGATGGGGGAAATGCGTAGTGGTGACTTTTGTTAGGTTTGGTTTGGTTAGGTTTAGTTACCTAGGTTAGGGAGGGGTATGAGGGAAAGCGAAAGCGTAAAGAGGGTGAATTAATATTCATAAGAGAAAAGAAAAATTTTTTCTTTGATTTTTTTATAGGTAGTTATTTCCTATTTTAGATTTTTTTTTTTTACATTTTGTAAATTTTTCTTTTGATTAATTAATAATGTTTAAAGCATTCTTTTGATTTAATAGTTGATTGAGTTTAATATAGATGTAGATATTGTCTTGCACCTACAGAGACTCCTCGGTTGTAGTTCGAAGGAATTATTCTCTCTTATCTTCCCTCGTAGCTCAACATGGTTTTCATTCGATAAGGATTTCTGTCACGTAAAAATGCGACGCCGCTGTTTCTATGCGGCATTATTTGGGTATAAGTACCCTGCAACTTTTCTTCAGTGACAATTTCTTATTTATAGATTATAATGGAAGACAATAAAATACTATACTATATAATCTAAATCACTTTTCTTTACCTTGTTTAAGGGGAAAATCTTTATTCTGCTATGCGCATATGGGTTTATCGAAACGTTATCCGGGAATTGTTCTTCTAAGCTAAGTAAAGAATTTGGTAGTAAATGATCCTTCGCCGTACGAGACAGTAGTAGGAGGATGAGATGAATGAAGAAGCTAGAAGAATCATAGAAAATCTAGAGGTAATTTACGGCGTTTAAGATTCTTGTTTGTGGTTGTTGATAAATTATTTAATAAAGACGAGTAAGTAAGGAAAGAGGAAGATTATTCGAGGAAATCTAAGGGACAAGATCGTTATCTCGAGTCTGTACAATGGGATATTTATTATTGCTCCGGGGAAATCCTTATTTTGTAGTGATAGGGCAGGTGATTCTTTCACTAAGCCCAGAACACAAGAGATGTTCGGTAGAGAATGGGCGACTAAATTTTCTTGTACTGATTGAATAAGTTATTGTTTTATTCTTCTTCTTCAATAGCCACCCACCTCAAGCAAGCTATGGGGCAGTGAATAACGGTATATAATATCATTTTCCCTGATGGTCTTCGTATTATAATTCTATTATTTCATGCAGTTTGTGTGCAACGCCGAATCTAGATCGTCATGTCTAATTTTCAGAAATTGCGTCAGCTCTTCTTTGAGCTCCTCGAATGCATTGCTAAACACCTTAGTACCCTTGATCTTTTCCATCTTGCAGCAACGTGCTCGGAGTTCTACAACTGTATTCGGAAATCGGAGTTAGTGTTCAATAAACTGAAAGCTTGGTGTCTTTGCGACGGCCATGGATTGAAAGCACGCCAAGAGTTTTCTGGGCTCTTTCAGAGTTATTGTATGAGCGGTGTCCCACACTATGACGACGAAATTGAGGTTCGCGTTTGGAATATTAAGTGCGATGCAGCCAATGGACTTCCTTGTCTTAAGTGTGGAGTTAATGTTTGTGAGGTAGGTATTACAAAGATCCCCATTTCACCATCTTCATCAGGAGAACGCGTATCTAAGATTTGGTAGGAATGCCGATTTATGCCCCGTGTTAGGAAAGCTTCCAGCTATAGATCGAATCGTCAATCTCATCATGACTATTCATACTCGCTGGAGTATATTGTTTGCTACTGTGCGCTGTGTGATAAAGACATCGAGGACAACTTGCCGCTACGACTGTCGGAGTTTTGTGACTGTGATCAATTCACTCGTTGGATATGCCTACGGTGCAAAACCAAAGAAGTTTCCTTGTATAGAGCCTATTTTGATACTCGAACCTGGGGGGCAGGGCAAGACTATTCGGAAGCTTTTGCAGATGCAGATGAGTGCAGAAACCTTGTAGACCATCAGCACGATAGAGCAGTACGTTTTTCTAACTCTGAGCAAAATTGACCTCCAAGCATTTCAACTTTCGATTGTATCACAGCGTAGGTTATAGCTATGCTAACTTTGTCTTCATAGTTCTGGTGCCCATGTGGGGAAATAAGTCCAGAAGATGGCAACGTTCGCTGTGCATGGTGTCTTAGACGGCATAATTTAGAGACCTGGTTGGATGAGAAGCCTGGTTTTATCCCTTTTTTTGATTTAGTAAGTTTTTTTGGGCTATGGCTAGGCAATTGTTAGACTCGAGAAACTAATAAGTTATCTAGGATCCATGTTATCCAAAAGGTAAGGAATATGACAAGTTTTGGAAGAAATGGGATTCAAGTATGTACCCAGTCTTAGGCTATACTGGCCCCATTGCACCGTAAGAAATAGGAAGTTGCGAGAAATAGTTGCAAGGATAAACAGTTTATAATGAAATTAGCCCAGGCTTTTTTTTTTATTTTAAAAAAAAGGAATATCTCTTCTGTTATTATAATGAATCATCTCTATTTGAACCTTTTAAGCCTTCTAAAGACGGCTCTTCCAGCTAGTTTATTTTACTCTTTTCTAGAGAGTAAGAAACCCTCATCCTTTACTTCTAATCCTTGAAAATACCTCTTAGATTTCCTCGGCCAACCTCCTTGTTGCTTTTCTCCTATTTTAAGTTTCGTACGCAGTCCCTTAGTCTTTTTCAAGGGTTAATGCTCTTTATAATTCATATCATAACAAGCTGATTAAAAAATAGACTCGGCCCACCTGCTTGTTTGTTGAGCAGTTCCCTGTAATTCCGCTGAACTGCCCCTAAATATTGTCAATGTGTTTTAGCTGCAATCTGCAAATACTTGGTACCTGTGTAAGTTATGGTAGGCATGTAAAACAAAGCACTGCTCTAAACTCATGGTGGTAGATTTTAGGGCCAGGACTACCTATGTAATGACGGCTTATCTCTTGACCTGTTCCTTCTCTAATCCAGAAGAAGCGTTTGAGACTACTCCGGTATTAGAGGTCGGATTAATCCTTGTCAAGGAAATAGAGCTTTTACAAATTGTTAAATTCCTTGAGTTTGGTTGATAATTTTCAACCGTTCGGGGAAGACCAATTATCAGTCCCGTATTTCGTCTTAGATGATATTCGGCTGTTGGAGAACTACCTATTTTGGAGAAGTGGGCTAATTCTTCACTTCTTATAAGTCGTCCTCTGCGTAGATTGTCGATATAGAATGATTTGTATCGAGTTTGGAATATCTTACATAACATATCGTATGGCACGACAGCATGCTCGAGGGGAGTGGGTGCTCTAGCTGTTACGCTTACCATATAAAGGCGGCCATCTGCAATAAATCAGGGTGTTTCTCTTTGTTCTTTAGTTATTCAGTTATTTTCAATACATACTGATTTACTCACTTCGTTGAGAGCATCACCTAATTCGTCTAGTTCTGACATGATTTAATACTCATGGAGCTTCCACGGAGTTATTGTTGCCATTTATTAAGCATCTTGCCTCTAACTCGGATTAGGGTTGCAAATGGGAAAAGTGATTCGCGATTAGTTGAAATCTTGTCTTTGTGGAATAATCGGAAACGAAATAAGTTTATATCAACGGATCTAACCCTTTTCAGAGAGTGCTCCAGTCTTTTGTGGTGTAGCGCTCATCCCTTTGTAAGGGAGCTAACATATAGTTGCGCTAGTTTATTAGCTGCCTACGTTATACTAAGTTAGGCAAATTCTTTTATTGAGCCCTAAATGGACTTATCTCGGACAAGAAGACTACTTGATGGCTTTATCTTAAATTCTCTACAAAAGGAGATCTTCTTTTAATTTTATCAAGATATACGCCTTCGACTTTAGGATTGAGGAATAGATGCTTGACCATCTATAATCGGGTAAATCTTTGGAATTGTCAACAAAGCCGACCTATAAAAAGTCATGTGTACCACCCAGAGATAACTGGTCAGAATTCTAGGGGTCAATGAGCGAAAGACTCGAATGATGGATAGCATACTTCGCTTTAATGTTCTTGGGAGCCGGAAAGAGAATAAATCGGGAAGTGCCGTCCTGCTGTCACCAATTCTACTACGCAATGGCCAACCTCGGTCCCAGGTGGAAGCGTCAAAGTCTGGTGCTAGAGTAGCATCAGCCTCTTCATCGATACAAAATACTGAAGACAGATTTCAACAACATGAGAATGTTTGGAAATCGAGCAGAGATAATAAGCATAAATCAGAAAGCGAACTCGGTTTATAGTCAACGTCTCTAGCATTGCATTTACTACGTACCAAAATGGCAAGCACTTTCTACTGATGTCATCAATTTCCGAAGGCCATGCTTTTCTTGGCGTCTTAAAGCTCGCCATTGCCTTATATATTCACCCTCGGTGTCTCGAAAGATTCTAGTTGGTGGTAGAAGATACAAGTCTAGCAACTTACGCAAAACTACGACTTTTTGAGGACCATGAACTTCATTGGGGAAGATACAGCTCACTGAGGCAATCAACTTGTTCTTGCCTCACAGGGCTAGGGGCATATTTACACCTCCTCAATAAAACAACATGCTACTACCGTCAACTCTCCCTGAACTCACCTTTAATCATCGAGACTTACTTCTTGTTGTCATGGATATTACTGTTGACGTCCTAAATTTGCTAAATTCTGTGCCTACAAGGTATTTTTGGTGATTTATGTGTCCTCTATTTGCCGCTGTGAACTATTTTCTTGGCTTATCCTACTTTGGGTAACGGTAAGTTTGCTTTATGCAGTGTTATTGTTGGCATTTACCCACAATTGTTCAGTTGGTATAGGCCACTGAACACAAACTATTTTGGCGCCTTCATATAGTAGGGACCACCAGGACAGTCAGGCAAATCACTTTTGACCCTGTGTATAGATACTAGAAATTGCTAATACTTATCACATAGAAGAATCTTGTTATTGCTATTAGTTACGCTTGATGGAGTGAACTGCCAACTCGCGCTTTACGTACTGTAAAGCATTCTTGTAAAGTATCAGTTTTAATAATTTTGGGGTATAAATGCCACTGCTCTCTCCATATTCTAGCTTTCTTGTCAACCAACATTTCTCCTAACTACTTACCCTCACCTCATAACAGAACTACCCCATTCTACTTTGCTCTTTCACCCAAAGAGCAATGCCGATTGCCTTCACATAATATTTAATTGCTAGTAGGTTACATCTTGTTTTCGCCTTTTCCACAATTTCAGTTCCTTCCTTTATTGTTCTTTGTCTATCGAGCCTAGTGGAAAGGCTTCACACTTCTTACCAAGTTACTGACATACTCAGAATTTGAATCATTTTCTGATGGCAGACCAAGTCTCACTTTCAGAAGCCAAATTTTAAAACACTTTGACTTCAAGAAAGTGCCACACATATCTGCCAGTTCTTCCCGAGCATAAGTAGCTCCTCTTTGTTCCATTTACCTACCCACACCGAGCATAATGATAAATGCAGAAGTGGGCGCGGAATCATTCGAATGGGATTTCACCCCACCATCAGCAGCAGCAGCGACAACCACAAGTTTCCCTGGATGGAACTTCCAAATCCCACAAGCAAACGCCATGCCCAAGTCATTTGGAGAGAACCCCACTGTACTCTCGCGAGACTCCGAACCAGATGGGCGGAACGTACTTCAGACACCAGAAACAAATTTAGATCACTGGAATACAACGTCCAGCCAGGATAGCTCTGGCGCTGATGTGGGCAGTGGCAGCGAATCTGGTGACGTGTTGGACCGAGGAGTTTATGACTCTCCGGAGTTAACCTCCAAGGTTTTGGAGCAAGAAGGTGTGGTGCTCGACGCAGCTTCCTGGCCCGAGAACAATGCAGATGTTAGCATGGGTTGTGAAATGGGGGGCATCATTAGAGGAGTTGCAATAGATGTTCAAGAGGAGAGAACAGTCCCACTTCGACCAGAATGGCTTGGTACGAGTCCAATCCATACTGAAGCATCAGTACAGCTTCAGGTTGATGTAACTTCCCCTCACTGCCCTTCGTCCTTTACTAACACCTTTTCACAGGGTTGGCTTGACCAAGTCATTGAATTCCGTGCTGCTATTGTTGACCAACTCTCAAAGTTCCCATACGACCCTTCCCTCTGGCTTGACCTGGCTGATATCGACTGCCAGCTTGGGTTCACAGATATCGCTGTTAGCAATGCATACCGTTCCTTGCTTCTCGTAGAAGCAGCTCTGAACCTCAACCCAAGGCCGACCTTTCCACTCAACCTTGGGAGCCTTGTTCTTGAATTTCTCGGACGAAAGCTTAACACCAAATCAAACATACTCGTCGGAGATGAACTCAATAATTTCCATTTAAACGCCTACATCTCCCTCTCATATGGCCTCGCAGGCTGTGGAGCTCTCTGGGACTGTTTAAACCTCCTTAAAACAGGTTTGGAGATCTTCCCTTATAACGAGGAGCTCCAAGCTATGAACGAGAAGATGAAAGCTGCTTTCCTCGGGCGAACAAATGATCTAAAAAGATTGGGCGCTGACAGCAAGAGCCTAATAACATTGAGTCGAATCGGTAAAATCAAGCAGAAGAAGTACCCTTGGGAAGACCAGAAGCTATATATCCGAACGCCTGGTCTCGTCCGAGAAATCAACGAGAAATATGCTTCTAACAACGCCGCTTATGAGGTCCGCCAAGTCTTCTTCGGAACACCCGAAGAGATTGACAACCAATCTAAGAGAGTGGTTGCAGAGGACGAAGACGTTGGACCTCTTGGTCTCTTCGCCACCCGAGATTTAGAAGAAGGCGAGCTTATTATGATTGATCAGTACTTACTCGCAGTTTCCGATATCGACAACGACAAGATGTTATACTGCAATGCATGTATGGCATACCTCCAACCACCCTACTTCTTCACCAATAACGCTATCCGACCAAAATGCTGCTCTAAAGTAGTCTTCTGCAGCGAAGAATGTCTCAAAGCTGCTATACCATACCATGCCGTCCTCTGTGGGAAAGATTTCTCCTTCCTCGAACCACCGAGCAGATTTAACAGCAAGCCCAGTTCTTCAGTCTGGCGCACCAAGCTCTTCCTCCGCTTGGTGTCTCTTATCCTCCCAGACCTCCAAAAGGACCCCTCTCTCCACCCACTCCAACACCCTCTCCTCGCCCGAATGGCAGCAAATTACCCCTCCCCAACCTCCTCCCCCTTCAACCTCACACAACACGAATACACCTTTTCATCCAATACTAGTAACCCCCTCCTTATCCTCTCCTCCCTAGGCATAAACATCTTCACCACCCCGCACTTCACCCACCCCACCATCCAAACAATTCTCTGGCGTCTAGAAAACAACGCCAACATGTCGCACATCTCCCTCTTTCCCCCTTCCCACCCTTCCTCCCTGAAAAACACAATAGTCACCTTAAACCCGAATTATCTTTTCTTCAATCATAGTTGCGAACCGAATGTTAGTTGGCATGGAAGTATTTGTGGTCATGAAAGTGTAGAGGGATTAAGGGATTTGGAAGGGAGGTTTAGGAGACCCGGGTGTTCGGGGGTTTGGGGGGTGGTAGGGAAAGGGGTGGGGAGGGGGGAGGAGTTAAAGATTAGTTATGTGGGGGATCCGACGGGGGAGAAGAGGGAGGTCAAGAGGGAGCAGTTGGAGAAGTGGTTTGAGGGGGGGTGCGGGTGTGGTGTTTGTAGGAGGGAGAATGAGGAGAGGAAGGTGGGGGAGGGGAAGAAAGATGGGGTTGAGGTTTGAGGTGGTTGTCTATTTTTTTTTGAATGCGTTGCACTTTTACCTTTCTTTCTTTCTTTCCTTCTTTTCATTGCGTCAAGAGGGCATATTATTACACTGTTTACATCCTTACCTTCAAGCTCAGATCTTTCTCCTTCACATTTCTAGTTTATTTTTTACAAAGAGCGTTGGGTTTAGGGAAGAATGGATGGATATCGTTAGAGAGTATGATTTTCTTAGATTGTGGCTACCTTTCTAGAGGTATGAACTTAGAGCTATTCTTAGGTTGAGGATGGATTTGTGGGAAAGATATGGAAGAGGGCGCTGGATCTTATGTATGGGATTTACTCGATGAATAGATTGCATTGGGTATTACATAGCGAGATATAGAAAAAGAGAGAATCTCATCATTATTTAAACGTTTCACTTGCAGAGTGGTCCCTGACTAATTAATCTCTCCCCCTTAGATTCTGTCTGGGTGGAATATTTCTTGACGAAAGCACTACCATAAGACAAGGAAAGTACTACTAGACTTGGCTAACACCTGTTTCCATAAATATCTATCCTTTCTTCACAAGGAGCGAGAAGCTTGTAATACAATTTCAGATTCACACCTGATATTGGAAAGTCAGCAATAATTTCAAGCAAGATCCGCGAGAGAAAGTAAGCTTACTTTCGTGGAAAATGCCCTTTCCTCCCACATCCCATAGCCCGACGTGTCCGAGCACGCAGCTTGTTTTGCTTTCCTTGACCTATACAGTTATGGGTCACCTGCCTTAGCTTAATCTATGCCAAAAGATCCGCAACATTCATTGGCATCTCGTCAATTTGGGTTGAGTAGTACACTGGATTTGATTAGCTATGATTGGCCAGAGATGAATATAAACTGCTTACACTCAATATCTCTCAAAATCCTCACATCCTCACTAGTCACGAAATTGATTGCGACACCCTTTCGTCCAAATCTACCACTTCGACCAATACGATGGATATAGTTCTCACGATTGCTTGGCAAATCGTAATTAATAACCAAAGACACCTGCTGCACATCGATACCACGAGCCCAAACGTCGGTAGAAATCAGGACTCTGGAGTTGCCTTGACGGAAATCTTGCATAATGCTATCTCTCTCCTTCTGGGGCATCTCTCCATGCATAGAAGAAACGGTAAAGTTAGCTTCACGCATTTTATCAGTCAACCAGTCCACCTTCCTGCGGGTATTGCAGAAAATGACTGCTTGTGTGATTGTGAGGGTATCGTAGAGATCGCAAAGTGTATCAAATTTCCATTCTTCCTTCTCAACTGCAATAAAGTATTGCTTGAGACCTTCCAAAGTCAATTCATCACGCTTGACCAGAATTCGCACAGGGTCAGTCATGAACTTCGTAGTCATATCGAGTACATCATATGGAAGAGTAGCGGACACGACTACAACTTGAGTCGCAGGAGGAAGATATCGGTATACGTCGTAGATTTGTTCTCTGAAGCCTCGGTTCAGTAGTTCATCAGCCTCGTCGAGTACAAGCATCTTGATATGGCGTGTTCGCAGATTTCGGCGACGGATCATATCAGCCACACGACCTGGGGTTCCCGAGACGATATGCTGTCCATAATCGAGTTTCCGAATATCCTCTCCTACATTCGTTCCACCAATGCATGCATGACACTGCACGTTCATGTAGTCGCCAAGAGCCATAACAACAGACTGGATCTGAGTCGCCAGTTCGCGGGTAGGAGAAAGAACCAGTGCTTGGGTTTCGCGGACTGCTGTATCGATGACCTGGAGCATACTGATGGAGAACGTAGCTGTTTTACCAGTACCAGATTGTGCCTGCGCTATGGTGTCGCGACCCTTGCAGATTTGAACAATAGCTCGAGACTGGACGGCGGAGGGGGATTCATAGCCGTATGCATAGATTCCTCGAAGGAGATTCTCTATTTAATGTTAGATAAAATCGTGGAAATTGATACACTTGATTACCCTTGAGATGCACTGGGGAACGTTAGCATTCTTTAGCACCGACGGACCAGGCTCTACTCACTGTCCTGGAAGGTTGGAGCCACCGTCACATCCTTGGAGGTGGTGAACTCCATTCTCTCCTCGGCTTTGCGATCAATTCCTTCTGCCATGTTTGCGGTTTAATTGTAGTGCTGTTTACTTGATGGAAGTTGAATGTTGGACGGTGGTTAGGAAGCGTAATGGATTGACAGGACGAGGGCCTTAAATTTCTTAGCGTCCTCTAGGAACAGTAATGCGCTATGATTGGCTGCGCAAACCTGTGGACATTTTGAGCCTCACTAATGTTCAACAAAGGAGCAAGACCATCAACGACTACAACACCAGCATACCACGAAATATATTGGGCTAGCGACACCGATCCAGGATATACTATAACACTTGGCCGTCACCGCCACATCTTCTCAATTCATTCTAAATCCTAGGCCCCGCAGCAATGCTTCTTGAAGAGCAGAGATTCCTCCATGAGGACCTCGAGAGGCTCGAGCAGGGCATTTCTGATCGAGTCGCAGAGGAACCTAGACACGTAAGCATTAATATCCCGATCCCTTTACAATTGTGCTGACATTCTTGCTTCCAGATCCGCGAACGCCTAAATCGAGACCACCAGATTGCAGGCTTCCTCGACAGAATCCAAGACCAGTCGAAACGGTTACTAGACATCTACGAAGATGCTAATGGTGCCCGGGCGAAGGAAATTCAATCAATATCCACAGGCGAACCTCTAGAAGAATTCTACAAGCAACTCGGCGAAATCAAGTCCTTCCATGCAAGATATCCCAATGAGCCGGTCGAGAATTTGGAAAAGGCATACAAGAAGAGGGTGGTGACCGAGGGCGAAATACCAACCTACGAAATCGACAACCAATTCACGGGTGAAGAAGCATTTGGAAAATATCTGGATTTGACCACCATCCACGAGCAATTTCTTAACTTACCAAACATCAAACGACTCACGTATTTACAATACCTCGATGCTTTTGATACCTTCGTCCCGCCACAATGTTCTGTGAAGAGGCCAGACAAGATGACGGATCAATATTTCACATATGTTGGAGAGTTAGCAAATTACCTGGAAAGCTTCATGCGACGAACTCGGCCTCTTGAGGATTTGGACAAGCTATTCAAAACCTTCGACGAGGATTTTGTGAAAGCCTGGACGAACAACGAGATCCCTGCTTGGAAGCCTGATGTACCGAAAGTCTCTGTTGGAGGTGGCAATGATCTATGGTGTGCAGACTGCGAGAAGGGGTTCAAGAATGAGAATGTCTACAAGGCCCATTTGACAGGGAAGAAGCACATTCGTGCCGCTGAAGCACGAGCTGTCCGACAAGAAGGCTCTGAAGAAACCACGAATGGATCCGGGAAATCAGGCGCATCAACCTTGCGCTTGAAAGAAAGAGCTATTGCTGAACGAGAATACCGAACAAAGCGCCTGGCCGCTGCCATGTCACAAGAAAGAAGCGATACCAGAGTTAATGTGGAGAGAAAACAAGGCATGACCGAACGAGAACGACAAATGGAACTCGATGCAATCTTCACTGAATCAGCATCTGCTGCACCCCAAGGTGGCGACTCAGATAGCGAATCCGACGGTGACGACAAAATCTACAATCCTCTTAAACTTCCCTTAGCCTGGGATGGCAAACCCATCCCATTCTGGCTTTACAAACTCCACGGTCTCGGTGTGGAATTCAGATGCGAGATTTGTGGTAATTATGTTTATATGGGCAGGAGAGCATTTGACAAACATTTCAACGAAGCTCGCCATATCTATGGGTTGAAATGCCTGGGAATTACGAATACGACGTTGTTTAGGGAGATTACGGATATTGCAGATGCGGTTAAGCTGTGGGATAAGATTCAGAGGGATAAGGTTAAGGGGAGGAAGGACGAGGGGAGTGTGGTGCAGATGGAGGATGGGGAGGGGAATGTTATGCCTGAAAAGGTTTACATGGATTTGCAGAAACAGGGTTTGCTATAATGCGTGTGTATTATTTCCATCTTTCCATGGTGGGGAAATAGGGCGTTGGTGGTGTAAAATTAGTCTGTATCTAATACGACGGATTTATGATCTGCTGCTTAGTCTATAGCAGTGGATAAAGTGACTCGATGCATAAGGTACCTACGTTGGCAGCATTTAATACAAGGGATTTTAGAAACCGGAAGGGTAAATTAACATGTGCTCTCGTGTCACTTTGGCGAATTCGGTAATGCATGACGCAGCTGCTGTCCCGAGGAAGAGCAGACCCCGGACTTTGAACCTCCACTTCGTCCACCCTGCAAACTCTCGTACGGATGTGAAGTCCAGGTCAACTTTGAGCCCATTCCCAATTCTGGTGAGAAGAATATAAACAACCCCCAATCTTTATACGGACAAGAAATTCCCTTTTTTCCAAGTGTTATTTCTAAATTTATCCCTTCACCTGACGTAAGACAAGTGTGGCTTGTCCATTGATGTTCCACCTTACCTCTTCAGGGGGTACTACACGTTCACGCCTCACTGATTGCAACTAACCAACGACCTCAACGATGCCTTCTCCCTAACTCAAACATATGAGATAACACAACACAAACCTACACTCAATGAGAGAGAACAGAAGTGAAAGATGATCCCACGAATCCACATCACCCGTCCTTCCGTCGGGGGCTCCTCAAATGCTCACAGCGTCTTCGGTACAGGCAATGAACTTGTCGATTTAGATGAGTTAGGACGACCTCTCCAGCGACATTCTGAGTCCAACGATAGTTCTTATGTTCGTTCGAGAAGGAGTAGTGATAGTGAGGATGATTTTGAGTTGGCGGGGGTAGAAGAGGATTTTGGGTTTGAGTTTGAGCTTGATGACCAGGGGAGGCTGATGAGGAGTGGGGTGGGGAGGAGGGAGAGGGAGAAGTGGGAAATAGAAGATGGGGAGATGAGGGAGAGGTGGAAGTGGTGGAAGATTTATGGGATGCATTTTTTGTTTATGTGGAATAGTAGGACGTTTGAATATGTTTCCGTAGGTTGAGCCTTGTGTTTTTGATGGATGGGAAGGCTTGGGAGTTGGGATTGGGATTGAGAGCGAGACTAATTTAGAGAGTAGATGTTTCTCGTGGCTTTTGCGTTTCCGGATAGTCTTACGGCTACTTCGATTCGGTAGGTCTTGATTTCCATATCTCATACAAGATGGGTGATTTGATATCACGTGCTAACTACTTTTAGTGGCATTACCTCGACACTCTCATCCCTCCTCTGTTCCTCGGCCGTGGGAAACTGGATCGATCGCAGTGAAGTCTTCTCTGCCCTGACAATGTCCATAATTATCAACCACATCGCCATAATAGCCTCCTATATAGCCTGGCTTCTCTGGCCACTCCTCACTAGCTCATCAACCTCTACACCCCATTCTGGCAACCCATTCTCAAATATCCAAATGGGAACTCTCTACGGAATAATTCTATTCCTCGATATTGTCCACGATCTCAGCCACATAGGGAACCGCCTGGCCCTAGAAAGAAATTTAGTGCCCGCTCTCGTCGGTCCAGTAACTCTAAACATGAAATATGATCTCACCCAAGTAAACTCCGTCATGACCCGACTCGACCTCATTGTCTCCCTCGTCGCACCCTCTCTCCTTCCGGTCCTCATGGCCTCTTTTAGCACCCAAACAGGCTGGCTCCTCCTGCTAATAGGCATAACAATCCTCCTCTGGATCTCAGAGCTTTTCCTCGTCTTCAAAATAATAGCCTTAAAAGAACTCGAACCAACTACAGACTCACCACCTCTTTCTCCTTCCCTATACTCTCACTCCGACATCTCGAATCCAGGAACACTCTCACCAACTTACCCTTCCAAAAATCCCTTTTTGAAAAGAATATTCAACGAACCTACTTCCCGTCTCCAATACTATTTCTCCACGCAAATCTGGCCTGCTTCTTTAGCAACATCTCTCTTACAACTTACGGTCCTAGCTTATTCCGCAACGCTAATTACCTATCTTCTTGAAATCGGTTTCTCAGTAACAGCAGTTACGATTGCCAGAGCTTCAGGTGCTATTACAGCATTACTAAGTACCATCGTCACACCAATTCTAGTCCGCTGGATGAGAAGGAGACAGGCGAATAGAGATAACAGGGGTGGTTTCATCGAGGTAGCTGATTCAGATGGTGAAGGAAAGAAAGATGATGATGAAAGGGAAGTAGAAGGCGAAGTCAGAATCGCTGCGCTATTAGGATTTTGGGGAGTGGTAGGCCAATTCGTTTATTTAGTACGTATTCTCTTGCCTCCATCCGGATTTAAAAAAAACTAACGCAATACCTCCCAGGTTCCAGTAGCATTGACCCTCTTCCTCCTCCCCACCACCTCCTCTCCAACCACCCCACTAATTTCCACCCTCCTCCCCCTCCTCCTCTTCACATCCCTCTCCCTCTCTCGTCTCCCTCATCATTTAACCTCCCTAATGACATCTCAACTCGGTCAAACCTCCATTCCTTCTTCTCATCGATCAAGTTTCGCAGGTACGGAGCAGAGTTTTAGAAGTCTATTTGAATTATTTCACTGGGGTATGACGGCTGTGCTTAGTGGGAAGGAGAGTTTTAGATGGTTAGCTGTGGGAAGTGTGGGGGTTTGTGGGGGGGCTATGGTAGGTTGGGGGGTGTGGGTTAGAGGGCGTTGGGGTTGGGGGTTTGGTGAAGGGGGGAGGAGGAGGGGAGGGGTGTATCGGAGGGTTGGGGTTGATGATGGCGGGAGCGAGATTGGGGAAGACGGGGTGAGGTGACGAGGAAAGCGAGTGGGGAGGGTATTATTCATCTTGGGGTGTATAATAGAATTTTTCATCCTATCTTTTGACTCATGGGAAGGAAAGATGGAATGATATAGAGCATAGCATAGCTAAGATAACACTTCTTCAGCACGGAAATAAAACAAGTAGCATCTAATGTGTCAGATTGATAAAGAGGACATATTTTCATAGCCCGCAGCCTAGGCGGCTTAGTCTGTGAACAAGCGCTCTTGATATGTGGAGAAGGCCAGCCAAACCATGGGAAACTTTTGTAATTTACGCAAGGAATTATATCCACGGGCACGCATTATGGCGATGCAGATTTGGCAGTTTGGGGGTATGCACTTGCGAAGTATCTAAAAGTCGTCCACCACACAAATCCAGCAATCGTCGGAGCTCTTCAACAGAAGTTAGGAGTGTTAACTGCCGTGCAAAGTAATTTCAGCAATATCTTCTTAAACTAGACGTGTTTAAAATTTCTTATAACAAGTCGACCATTACAGTATATAGTGGATAACAGGACCCCCGGACTATGTATGAGCTAATTTATTTGAAAATCTCAACTTGGAGATCCTTCCGGGTCTACAACAGGAGTAGAAAAAGAGATCAATGCTACACCAGACATAATTGAATAGGGTATATGGCACGAAAAATCTCACTTCAAAGAACCAATGACGGAACCTGATCGAGATGAATTTATGAGCGATTACATAAATTATTCATTCATAGCCAGACAAACTCAACTTCAAGATTTTTAGAAATGAAAATTTATTTTATATTCTTCATTTCTCTACACTCCCATTTTCTTCTCTAGTTTTCGTTTCTCTTGAAAGAGATGCTTGTATCAGATTATAGTTGGGGATCAGGGAATCCAGCTCCCGGAATTCCCACTAGATTGCTGAGAATATGTATGCTATGCTGACTACTAATGTAATGCGCTCCTCCACACTCCGATAACCAATTTCCCCTCTCTTCATCTATGCACTAAGAATTGAAAGAACGCGCAAACTCCCACCCCATGCAACAACCTCTATCTCGCAATGCCAATCCCCCCTCCTCCTTCCTCCCCAACATAAACAACAACCTCTAATAACAACTACCTCCTCCCTGCCCTTCTATGAGCATCCCCATGAACATGTCTTCTCCCCTTGTGCACCCCAGCCGCCACCCCATCACCCGCAACCAAAATAGTACTAGTATACAACTCCGTAACCGTCTCAATCTCCTGCACTATTAACATCTCAAAAACCACCCCATCAGCCGCCGTACTATACGATGTAGCCCAATAAGTCGTTTCCTCCGCCGTACTAGCCTGTAGAACAGGTGCCGGCGTCGTAGTATAAAAATTCGTAGTCGTGCTTGAAGTTTCCGTTGTTGGAGTACTTGGTACGGCTTCCGCAGCAATAATAACAGCAGCGGCGGTTGTAGAGGGGGTAGAAGATTCAGTGGTTGAGACTGAGACTTTGAATATCCCACCTGGAGCATAAGTTCCTGTTGATTCGACGGAACTACCAGCTTGGTAACTAAGCGTAGGTTGAGCAACGGTAGTAGTTGGTGCAATTGAGGCCATTGCTCCAGATGCATAACCTGGTCCATAAACAATTGGCACATTTCCCGGTAGAGCCGTAAGACTTCCAACGACATTTTCGGATTCGAGAGCTGAGGGGAGAGTGATATTACAATTCGAATAGGAAGAAGAAGATTGGATATTAAATAAAGGACAATCTTCAACTTGACCGGAAAGATTCGTACATTGTTCCACAGCCGATTGAAGGAATGAATGATCCCACCCCATCATGAAATCGCCATGATAACTATAGCCCGTTGGATCTCCATTTGAAATTATGAATTGTCCGGCTTGGTCTTTGAAGGCGTAGGTATCCCAGATGGTTTCGTAGAATAGACCGGGAAGACGTTCGGGGAAACCGTCGGGACAGGTACCGGTCATTACTTGGGAGGGGTAGGCGACGTGGGATTTCTTGTCGTGGCTGGTGTGGTTCACGCCGTTCCAACAGGAGGGGAACATTAGTTCGAAGCGCACGCCGTCGAGGCAGTTGGCGTCGAGGTAGGCTTTATCAGGGAGGAAATGGCGATAGAGAGATCCTTCGGGGGTGATAGCGTAGTTGAGACAGTTGAATCCGATGGCTGCTTGACGGAGGAAGGGTTGTTCGGCGTATTGACCTGTCCAGAGGGATTTCTCAATGTCTGGGACCGGATAGGTGAAATTTCTTTGATTGATGTCTCCAGCTATCATTTGAAACTCATTCGGGAAGGCTGAAAGTGTTGTGTTGCCCGGATTGGGGTATAGAAAGTAGTACCTTTGAACGCATTAGTAGGGTTCAAAGATGTAGGTAAAAACTGGGAGAACTTACGCTAGCATACCACCAACTTGGTTTACCAAAGTGAACTCCCCAGTCGCTGTATTCTGGAAGTATAAAGCAGGAGTCCAATATGCGGATTTATCTTGAGTGACCTCACAAGAGGTACACTCACCAGCCATGAGATCCTCGTAGCTTGCACTAATAGAGAATCCTACAACTATCGTTAGCGAAATGCTCTCAAGTCGGCGCTATAGGGCAGCTGTTGGCAGGATGGAACAAAGAGGATATCTTACCAGAAGAACCGTGAATAGCATGGGCGTGCTCTGAAATAGACCCATTGGCGACAAATGGATCGATTCGTGCAAGCCCAGAACGAGCGCGACATGGCATGCGCCAAAATGCTTTTGCTGGGGAAGTTACTGAAAGGGCGAGAAGCGCCGTTTGAGCGAGGGTAGATTTAGTTAACATCTTGGATACTGTTGGTCTTGAGAAAGAACGGATGCGTTGTTGTAAGAGTCGCTGACTCAAGTTTGATGTTTGAAAATAGTTGAAGATCGGAGAACGCCCAAAAATTGGTGGTTGATATTTCGACGCTGGCCCTGAGGCTATTCAGAGATAGTGAACTTGGAGGCTGGGTCGCGATAACGAAGGTGAATCTCTTTTCTGACTGGAGTTGTACCCTCGAGGTTGTGTTATCGAAATTATTGGAGAACTGTTTTCTAGGGGGGGAAATAGTTAGTATTACGTCGTCAATGAGTTCATCGTGATCAATCGGTGCTGATCCGACAGATCGGTCTAGCAGGACGGCGCCGAAGTGTGGTCTTGAATTGGATGCTTGATAACTTATAGATATTCACTTGAATCTTTATTGTGAGTGAGTTCAACTCTGAACAACAATAGTCTCCTTCCCCAGAGAAGGTCCAAAGAAAGCCATTAACCCCAACTCGGAGGATCAATCCCAGAAAGTGAACACTAATCCATCCTATTCCCCTTTAAGAGAAGCGTCGTCCATAGATATTCACACCTATTCAAATTCCCTAATGATATGGGGACTCGCTTATCAATAATTTATCAGATCTTTCTCTTTGTCGCCCTGTTCAGACTTGTTTCCCGAGATTATCTGCCCTATTGAGATGATCTGGACGAAAACCGATAGAACGGCGCTGTGAGTAGTCCTAAAGTAGCTGGATCGTCTGTCACATAGACGTTACTTCTCTGGTCCAAGCCCCCTTTCTCTCTTCGTCTCTACCCTCTCTCTGCATTGTTTTGGTGGTTGGGGGATTTGGTATTCCGACGGAGGCCTCGTTGAAAATATTGATGATATCTTGAAATTCCTTTTTATGTCATTTCCATTTTAAGTCTGCGAGACTTCTGGCAAGTATTTTTTGTCCTCATACTTTCGTCCAGAACGAATCATCGTTCTTTGTATTGCCCAAAATACTGCGCAAAGTTGAGAGCGAAGCGGCGAGTGAGATTGCGATCCATTCTTATAGCCGAGGGTTTATCGTCCAAGAAGAATGCGTACGATCCTTTCTTCTCCTTGGTGGCGATAGTGGTGCAATGCAATTCGTATATCCTCATCTAGGACGGCGATGATGGTTTATCGTTTTTCCCTCCTGTACTTTTTCTTCCCCTTCTGCCATTTCAACCCTAGCATCCAACACAAAAAGAATCGCAATTCACCTACTAAATAAAGATTTCTCTTTAGAATCCCCTATATCCAAGAGCAATCGCAATACTCTTTCTCCAAAAGCCCTGAAACCAAGAATCGAATCCTCTTATCGTTGCAAAGCACCGTATGTATAGAACTCTCCTCTCTCGTCTTCGTCTTCGTAATGCGCTCGTCTTGCCCGTCCCTTCTCTCAAAAAGAACGTAAATATCTCCAACCCCTTCGAAGCGAATGTACCCTTCTTTCTCCTTCTCCTTCTCAAAAAAAAGAGCGTAAATAACTTTTCAAATCCACAATCAAATCACAAAGAATATCTCAACAAAAGAATGTAAGTCACCCAAAACAAAAAAACCTCAGGTTACAGTAGGTAGTATCCCAAAACTAAAACTAAGAAAGTCAGTCAAAGGAAACCTAGGTCCCAGGTCCGAGGTCTTAGACACCGTAGCAAGCAAGCGCGGCAAATCCCTCAGGAATCTGATACAGTACCTCAGTACAATCCATCCATACTCCGTATGTCCACCCAAGACTTAGAATTGAGATTGGAGGATCATCGAATCAAGGGGGCAACCCTTGGATACTAATCGTAGTGTGTAAGATGTGATACATGGTTTGAGCGGCGTCTCCGTTTACTTGTCTCGCTTGTCTTGTCTTTTATCCACGTTCCCCCCTTCGCGGTTACAGTTGCTTGTGGAATTTTCTTCCGGCTGGTCTGCGTGTCTACGTAGTTAGTGTTTAAGAATTCCAACCTCGTACCTCTCTCTACCTCCAACCGCCATCTTCTCACCTTCCAACAGACCCAAAAAAAGCCAACCTAACTCCATAACCAATCAACCAAACCCCCCACATTCCACACACCCATCCCTGAAACACAAACGTCGTCTACGATAACCAATTACAATCCCGTGTTGTACATCGGCTAGCTGCAGAGCGGCTAAGGGCCAAGAGACAATAGCGGGAAGGGGTTATTTTCAGGGGTGTGATGGTCGGATGTAGGGTTCTTGCGGGGAGGACGTGACTTGCGTCAATGGGATGGGGTTGTTTACTTGAGACGGAGAGGGTGGATTGAGAATAAACTTGAGATTTGTGATGAAATGGGATCAGGGGTGGTTTATCTAATGAAGAAATTGGGGGGAGGTTCGAGGAGGATATATATATTTGGATGAAAAATGGAGATTGTGATGATTGAGTCGGACAAATCATCTTATCCAATCATCAATTCAATTCCTCGCACTCGCCCTCGCATCTCACACCTCACTCATTCTCTAAATACCCTCCTTTCTCTCGTCCTTCCCAAACAGTCCCTCATTTACCACGTGACCATATCCTCCTCCTCTTACTCTTATAGCTAGCGTGGATAGATGCTAGTGTCCAGACCTCACAGATACCTTACCTACCTACTCAGCCACAGGAGACAACCCCATCTATCAAACACCGATAGTCTGATCATCCATCACTAACCTACCTACTTACCTATCTACCTAAAAAGATACTTACATATGATCCTCCAACCTGACTAGCCTGTAACAAAGAACTTAAGGTAAGGTATTAACAGCATGGATGGATTAAAGGCCAAAAGCCGAGGTTAAACACCTTATTTACCCTCTTCTATCTACTCCTATCATTCAATTTCCATTTCCCAAAATGCTCCTCCTTCTAAATCCCTCAACTCCCCAAGCACAAGTTCATCCATCTCCCTCCTCCCTCTCCCCATCCCCTACCTTTCAACAACCAACTCACTACAGCAAATCCACAACCTTCACACTCTCACCCTCTCCTCAACTAAGCATTTATCCTCCCAGACCCCCTCACCCCGCACTCAACCACACCCCCCTTTCCCAATTCCATCCCATTCTATCAAACGCCATCAGTACGATCACCAAACCGCATGACAGCCTCACAAAACCTTATTAATGCCTAAGATAAATTCCCACCAACCCACTTACCAACTCATGAATACCCCCCTCCCCCTCTCTACTCTGTAAAAATCCAAATTATATCTTAGCCAACACAAATTCAGTTTCGATTGCAATTTCAATTATCCCTCCAACCAACTAAAATAAGATCAAAACAAATGAAACGAAACAAGACACAAGGAAACAAGGTAAAAAAGTCCACACATACAGTAATGAAATAGCTTACCCGTTACTCCAAACACATCATTCTATTATTTTAATTCAGTAGTCATAGAAGGCAAATACGATTTATTTTCTTCTTCTTCCCAACTAAGAGCCGCGCCCAAGGGTATTTTAAAAATTACCTATTTTCCATCTATCATACAACCCAACCAGTTCAATGCTATCGATATTTAACCGTCTTTCGTCATGAATCATAAAAGGTCATACCCCATCATCTCAATCTATCAGAACACCACCCGGACTTTTAGTTGCATTTACCTCCCCCCCCCCTAATCATCCACCCCACCACTACCACCACCCAAACCAGTCGCCCCCCTCTCAACCCCCTTCCTCCCAGGACTATCCAAATCCTCAAACTCCTTCCTCGCAACCTCACAATTAACCACCGCACAATTAAAAGTCTCCTCCCCCGGCGGCAAAACAACAAGTAAATAAGTATTTGTCGTAAACTTTGTAATAAAAATTGAAAAAGTAGGTAACTTCAATTCCATCAAGACGAACTGTTCCGCACTCTTCGGGGTTCCTGTATACCTACTCGTCGTATGTTTGAAATTCTTGATGATGTTTGATAACCTCTCGAATCGATCTGAAGTAGGGTTGAGATTTCCAATTGCGGATTGCCAGGAGGAAACAACGAGGAAGGATGAGCGTTCGAAAAGAAGAACTTCTTCGGCACGGATAAGCTTTCCGAGGGATCCAAGATGTTCTTTTATCTGCCCAAGATTCGGTACCATTTCTCCAATAATTTGTGCCCAAGCTTTATATAAACTCTGATCCCAAATACTCGTTGCGAAACTGCTTGTTGCAAATAAATCGCTTTTCGATTGGATTAAGGCGGCGTGTTTGTTATAGACTTCTTCCCGTTCGCGGGGCACGACAAGATCCATTTTGTGGATTAGGATGTAGACTACTGCGGTCGGGGAGAATTGGGATAAGGCGGTTATTATTGAGCGGTATGTTAGGAGGTCTCGGTCGAAGTCTCGGGATTCGATGTCAAAGACGTAGATTAGGACGCCAACGTTGGAGAAGACGTGCTGGCGTTGTTGGGAGAGGTAGTTTTCCATGAATGCATCTTGGCTAAAAGTAGATTAGCATATTGAATTCTACTTCATTCTGTTTGTGACAATAACAGAGCTTGTCTGCTAGTATATCAATGCCCATGATATGCCACCTATGCGTCTCACCCTCCCAATCTTTTCACAAAGAAACAATTGCCCAAGAAAAAGGCAAGGCTGAGAGAAACACAAGACTCACCCCCCACAATCCCAAAGATTCAACGTCAAATTCCCCAAAAACCTAACCATACTCAAATCCACATCAATCGTAGCCCCCAACCTCCTCGTATCCTTCGCCACATAATTACTAAAAATAATACTCCTCATGCTACTCTTTCCACTCCCCGACTTCCCCATCAACAACACCTTCTTTTTCTTCTGTTTCCTAGGTTCGGCGGGGGTATTATGGTCATCTTGGAGACTTAGAGAGGAGAGTTGGGGTTCCATGGTTGAGGATTGGTGGGGTGGAAGGGAGGATGAAGAGGAGGAGGAGGAGGAAGAGGAGGTGCTGTAGAGGTGGTTGTTTGGATGGATAGTGGTGTTTTTAGTACCCATGATTGGGAGATCTGCTGCGGTGTTGCCCCGCATGATGGTTAGGCCAAACACGGTATCGCGTGGATGGTGGGTTGGCGGGAAGGTTGTCCGAGGAGCTGTAGATTTGGTCTTCAGGGTTTGTCGCTTAGTCAGACGGATGGAAGGCTAACTTCGTCACCTATAAATATTTGGGTGTCCATGGAATATACAGCAATTGAAGAATCGACACGAGTAGACCGGTCCATAGTCTCGACGTTTCTCGCAGGGTTACTTATGTGCTTGAAAATCGGAAGGCTTCTTTGTCTTGCAATCTGCTCAGATGACACCACTAATTGGGATTTATAAATAATCCATAAGAAGGTAGGACAACTGAACAACATTTTTGAGTCTTAACTCAAATAATGGGAGATCATAGTTCTTGCCATTTTAAGGTTTCTTCTAAAATGAGGGAGGTAAAGTACTTTGTTATACAGCGTGGCTAGCGCACCTCAAAGCCAGCCAGTCATCCCAAAACCAAAATGCTACAATATTCTACACTTTCAATCAGAAAATCATCATGTATCATTTAACATCATCATAAACTGATCATTCCCCCCTCTCATACTTTTTCACCAACCTCTTTTCTCTCATCCTAGCTTTGAGATTGGATTTCGCCTCTTCACTTCTCCTTTTTTCATATGCTTGCTTTTGCTTCAACTCAGCCTTCGCCCTCCTCTCGTCCATTTTCTCCTGGCTACTGCCGATAAAATCCTTTATCGTACTCTTAGCTTCACCTGCTGTTCCCTTTAAATCCTGCACTGCGCCCTGAATAATAGTCCTTGGTGCCCGTCGACTTGGTGGTTTCAAGTCCTTGATGGCATTGAGTTGATTGTCAAGATTCGCAGAGTTCCTGGTATGAATTGATGCACTTTGGAAACGAGAACTGACTTCGGCTTGAGAGAGAGGGCCGGATGCGGCTATAGTCCGTAGTCTTGGGATTACGGAGGCCGCGGGGCCTGCCTTAACGGGCAGAGCAATCAACCCAAAGAACTGGCGGAATTTGGGCATTCTTAGTAGACTGGCTTGGCCCCAAGAGATAATGCCAGCCACCAGGAAGGTAAGTTGGATGCAGGATGGAAGCCAGAACGTGAACAGGAAGGACATGAGCGGAAATCCGAACTGTAATGCTTTTTGCATGACAGGGGTCAAGGTTGAAACACCCATCTCGCCTCCTTTCTAAAGGATACTTTGTTAGCGTCGAAGACATGATATAGTTAGGAAGGAGTTTACCTTCAGCACTCGATACATGACGAAGGCGGCAGTTGCGGGAAGTATAAAGTATGGGTCGGGCAGGGTAAGGTTAGCAAACCAAAGACTTCCCCCAGTCTCTAAGCCTGGAACAGGCAACTTGGACATTGCCCTCAGCAAGAAAAAGGTTCCATAACCAGAAATCATTTGAAGACCGGGTACAAAGCTTTTCCACATCTTGACCCCAGCCCTCTTTTGAAGCGCCATCAACTCTCCTCTGAATCTCATGTGCTCGCTAGTATCACCCGAGCGCATTGCAGCTGTCATTTTTGCTTGGAGAGGTTGTGTAAATTGGGTGATGGTGGCTAGCCTGGCTGCATTATCGGCAGCATCAAGATATGGCTTGAACAGGATCACACGAACGGCTACTGCAGTGAGCACAATCGATACCCACCAAGGGGTCCCCGCTAAAATATGAATATGCTCCATTAACCATTCCATCATTGCTGTCGGACCGTAGCCAAAATCGAAGCCCAATTCTTTCAGGTATCCAATATGTTCTGGTATGTTTCGAACTGCCTCTCCGCCGAATTCCGAAGCACTATCGAGAGCTGTGGTCCAATCTCCAGCTGCTGCCGCGGAACCTACAGCTTCGGTTGGTAGGGCATTGGGGAGGGCATTCACTGCGGGTGTAGCGGAGGTAGGTATAGCTGGAGTTGTGGATGCAAGTCGAATACTTCCGCCATTGCGTAAAACAAGTCCGGATCTGGAAATTTGCAATGGTGGCAATATTTTCAGTATCGAAGCGCGAGCTGGAGAGAAGAGGGGGTTTGCGCGGAGTGGGATATAATGAGACGTCGAGGACGAAAACTTGGGGAAGTCAGTTACAGCGGCCCTCGATTTGAGATGGTAATTACATGTCTATAAGATGCGGTTTCTAGCCGCCTGCGACCAATTCCTATGGCTTGGCCAGACCATCGAAAGCCTCTGCTGGGCAACATTTCCAATTGATGGAGGGGAAGGAGTATATGCGAGCGTCGGTATCAAAAAATGCAGCGAGCTTCGGGAGATGCACAGGTGGCGGAGTGCGCTAGCGGCCGACGGTCCTTTGGAGGCAATAAATTGTATTCGTTGGGACAGCCAACTACAGGAATCAAATGGCACTGGTTATTCTACCAAGCTCGGTTTTTGTATTTACTACATGTGTGAGAGCATGGGTCTAGAATGAGGCAAAACTAATTTCCTTCTGCTATTTTAAACTTGACATTCGCGCTATTTGTTAGGCTTTTTGGAGGTATATCTCCGGTATTTGTCCTTACAACCTCGACCGCGAGTCCAACTAAAAACAAATTGCTACAATATCTTTACCTCTCCAATCTAAAGGAGGGCTCTCGAAGTTTTCTTTTTGTGTACTCTGCTACCTCCCGATGCAAGAATTTTGAGTGTATAATCACGCAACTCCCCAACGCCGCCAATGTAATTCAGTCTTCCTCGTTAACATCATGTCATCCTTTCATTCCAAGCTCGTCATATCGTCCAATTGCCTTTCTCTTCCCCTCCTTTCCAATGGATCATCTCGAATCTCAATGCCTGGTCCCACCGGGTGTCGACCACGGGACGCTGGAAACACCTATAACCATTTATTAGCCTCCAGCCTTTAAAACCAGGGAAATCTCCCCAAGAACAACGAATTGTGTGCCTCGAAGGCCAAATGGTCTGCCAGATTGAAAGGTTGCTAGATGGAGCAGCAGAACTACAGATTGTATGCGTACCTTCGTTCCTCCCCATCCTAACCGGAAGGCGGCCTCATGGGCGAAAAGTTCTCCAAATCCCAGCATAAGCCCATTGATGAACGGCAGCAGCAGATTTATCGCAGCCCCTCTGAGCAAACCCCAAATCGACGGTGGCTGATAGAGTATCATCTGCGGTGAGCTCGAGGAAGAGGGCGGCGATAGGGAGAGGTCCTCATGGCCGGAGTACTGTTCCGAGTCGGAGGGAATGGTCATCGAGGACTCGGTTAGGGGGTTGACTCGTTCTTCTGAAGCCATGGCGAATTCGAGGGGGTTCGATATTGACCCAGGGAGTAGTGAGGCGCAAAATATCGGAACTTTGGTGGGGCTTTGGAGGGCATTCACAGTAAGTGGTGAGGGTGAAGCTTTTGATGTTCCTCAGCCAGGGCCAGGGGCAGCTCCAGACTAGCGAGGGGTGACGTTCCAAAAAGCTGCCTCCCGATTTGGGCTTTCATGTGTTGCACTTGACAAACACATACGCCGAGCCTGTGAACTAATGAATCCTTTATCAAAACCAGACAAACTGTCCCTTTCATAAACGGCGCGTCTCCGACAAGCGCCGATCCATCTTCCACCCAACTGCCTCAACCTACTACCCACATCTCAAATACAACCCCACCACCTTCCCCACCAACACAAGACAACTGCGAAGATGGCGGACGAACCCAACCACGACACTCTCATTTCTCACTTTGTTGACCTTACCGGTGCCTCGCCCGTAGAGGTAAGTAGCACCCCCCGTGGCGCTACGCAGCAAGTCTAATATTTTGGCAGGCGCAGCAATATCTAGAGGCAAACAGATGGGATCTCTCGGGCGCCGCAGCCGAGTACTTCACCACTCTCGAAGAGACATCAGGGGCTCAAGGAACAAACGCGATGGACATAGGGGAAGACCCAGAGCCTTACACAGGGCCGCGAACGTTGGACGGAAGGCCTGCACCTCAAGCGATCCCCAGCGTAGGCTCGAGTTCCAGAGCTGCCCCGCCACCACCACGACGAGGAGGAATTGCAACTCTGAGTTCGATGGGCGGGTCTGCGGATTCTCACGCCGGTCACGGCCATGATGACGGTGACGACGATGACGATTCGGATTATGAGCCGGGTGAGCAACCGCGAGATCTGTTTGCAGGTGGAGAAAAGTCAGGACTAGCAGTTCAAGACCCGTCAAACCGTGATCGCAACAACCCCAGAAATTTAGTGAACGATATCCTGAAGAAGGCAAGAGAGTACGATTAAGAAGACCGTCGTCCTTGAAATCTAGCTAATAACATGCAGGAATGCTGCACGATCTGGTGGAGAGCCCTCTGCATCTGCTCCTCCCTCTCGATTCCACGGTAGTGGACAAACCCTTGGTGGCGACGATGCTCCCTCTCAAGTCATTCCTGACCCTCGAGCCTCAGCCGCAGCCGAATCAGAACCCACCGTCACAAGAATTCTACATCTTTGGGAAGATGGATTCAGTATCGAGGATGGACCACTTCGCCGCTTTGATGATCCTCAAAACGCTAACGACTTACAAATGATCCGCCAAGGACGTGCTCCTCTCCATTTGATGGGTGTTCGACCTGACCAACCAATTGATGTCCATCTCGTTAAGCATGAAGAAAAATACAAAGCTCCCCCAAAGGTATACAAGCCATTTTCGGGCAGTGGGCAAAGGCTTGGCAGTCCTACCCCTGGTGCATCCAGTTCGTCTTCTTCTCGACCATCTCCAGCTCCAGCAGTATCCTCTCCATTAGCAGCACCCCCAGTTCCCCAACCCGAAATCGATGCATCTCAACCAACAATCTCAATAAGAATTCAACTTGCAGATGGAACTAGGTTGCCTGCTAGATTCAATGCTTTTCACACAATTGGTGATGTCTATGGATTTATCGAGCGGGCACATCCTGGTCACGGATCCCGGCCATGGGTTCTAGCTACAACTTTCCCTAATAAGGACCATACTGATAAGGGTTTGGCTTTGGGAGACGTTCCAGAATTCAGGAGAGGAGGAAATGCAGTTCAAAAGTGGACATGAATTTTATAACCTTAGATGAGCCTATGAGGGAAATGGCGAATGGGAAAGCAATGGCATTTGATGTGATATTTGGGCGAATGGTTTGGTTGTGATGGTGAGGCGATGATACACTCTGGCGTAATGGTAACTAGCCAAGTATAGGCATGGGATATGAGACGTAGATTTGTAGACCAAAAATCACCTTTGCAACATGTTTCTCTGTTCTCCATGATTGAAGCGTAATCATGTGGTATTGTGAAAGTGATACTGGTGTTTCGTCAACAGTCACGTCTCAGTGTTACAGGCTCAGCCTTACGCCCAATACCTACATTAATAATAGCCTCAACAAGTATCCTCTTACCTTTCATCATCCACGCTCTTTCTCTACCTTATATACTCTCATCACAAAACCAACCCTAATCGACAAATTTATCGTCCCTCCTATATCTAGACCAAAAATTACAATTTGGTCAAATCTAGAGCCCCTTACCAAGCCACTCGAAACATAGTAACAGCTTCCACCTCCTCAATTATGCCATCTCGGGAAAAATCAATAACATATGATATTCGCGGTTATCAAAATACGTGGAATTGGAAACATTCGAACAATTTTTTGTGATTGTAATTATGGGGATGATGAATCTATAGCTCCGGAACTTTTCTATCGGACGAGGTTTCTTAGGGTGGGGGAGAGAGGAGGTTGGAGGATATAACGCCGAGGAGGATTTGAGAGGGAAGGAAAGGGAGTGTTGACTCATCATTTATTGATCTTCGCTGTTGAAGTGGCAAAAGTGCTTAATCCATTGTTCTCATTCAATCTTAATATTTATGTAAAGCCCCTCTAATCGCCCGAGATCCCATTTTCACTCAGCATTAGGGTCTATCAGCTCAGCAGAAAATAACATCTTTTTATCCCTTGGCTTGATGATTTATTACTGAATTGACTTCGCAACCTCTTATTTTAGCTTCCACGAATATTTTCTTCGAATTTAGCATATCCTTATGAATGACAAGTCTATAAAATATCTGATAACTATTTTTCATTTAGGTCTATCTAAGCTGGCAATGACAATATAAATAACAACAAAAGTTCTTTTATTTTCAAGAGAACCTCTTATATTACTTCAATTTCAAGATGTTTTAGCTTGGAAATGTTTTGTTGAGAAATGCTAGGGGTGGAGGGGGGTGGCACCAGAAATGTGGATTGAATTTGATGGAAGAAGGGTGTATTTCTAAGAGCAGGGAGGTCCGAAGCTGCTAGGAACCGCTCGGACCTCGCTTCCGCATTCGGAAGTTGCCTCCATGACTGGGTTTGTATAAATATCCAACTAGGGGGATCTGAGCAGAAGGGTAAGAATAATAACTAGATAATAATACAGCGTATATTCCTAGAGCTTTCTTTCTAATTCCGAGGAACTTAGGGTTTAGAAGGTAGGGTTCACTTTCTAGTATTATTTTTTAGATCTTTAATCCTTAAGATTGAATATAAATATCTCTTCGTCCTTGGATCTAACCTCTAGAAATCTAATATTGCCCCAAGAATTACCTTGTATAGCGTAGAAGTCTCGGGATTCATATCTCGATGAATGAAGGCTATAAGTCTTTTAGAGGCCTTCGATTATAGGTTTGGGAAGACATGTTAACATACGACTTAATTTGAAATATGAGAGCGGCGATTCGTCCGAAATAGACTCAAAGCAAAAACCCAGCGACTACTAGAAGCCAGCCCAAAACCGCAATTAGCTTAATTATACTACTTAACTATTAGTAATATCTACTAAGCCTAATGAAACTATTCTATTATTAATAGATATAAATCCCCTACTGGAGGTCACCTTTCTCATCTCTAGCTATTTAAAATCCAAATTCGAAGACAATCTACCTCAACCTAAACAGACGAAGAATAAAAAGTCTAAGAAACGTGCTGCAGTCTTATTTAATAGCACTAAACACCCTATTCTTTCTAATATTTAAAACGATATCAAGGTTCCCGATCTCTCCACGTTGCAAGCCTGCCCGGACACTGCTTTCAAGGCCTCTATGAATTCGCCTGGCGATCATGTCTTCGCTTTGTTCACCGCTTTCTAAGTAAAGCTGGTGTCTAGTGATAAGGTAGGACCTGAGATCCGATTTGGACGGGCCCGAGAAGCTGTGGGTCATACTATCAGCGCCGATGAGGGCCTTGGCTTGAGGCTTGCAAAATAGAATTTGAATGACGACAACAATGGTGGTATTCTTGATTTAAATAATATATCTAGGAAGACAAATTTTCTTTTTTAAGAGGAGAGAATTGATAGAGGGGTATTAATAATTTTTTTTAAGATATATTATTTAGGGAAATAATCTCTGAAGGAAAAGATCCTGTTGGATAATGGCTTGTTAGTTTCTTTTTGTTTAGAAAAGATTCGCAAAGATTAAACACGATAATATTTATATCTCTCTCACAGCGAAGACTTGAATAGTAGTTTTAGGAGGCTAAAAGAGGAGTATTTACCTTTGAATGGCGAAGCTTTAAGGAGTCAGAGAAAGTTAAAATGTAAGATAACCATTTAGTTAGTTAGATATCAGGGAGTTTGGAAGTGGTAGATATGTTTTCTTTGATTAGTGAGTAAAATATTTGCCGTTCTTAATCTAAGAGAACATGACTTACAGTACCGTATAAAAGGAGGTAGAATCCTCGAAAACATTTAGGAATAAGGAGAAAATTCAAGATTTTTGTTTCAACATTTAATATTTAACTGTTAAATTAACAATGGTATCTTTATTGTATGGCTTTATAACTCCTTCGCAATCACCGAGGGAGTTTACTCTAGTTTCTAATCCGAAGGTGCCTAATTGAGTAGTGTAGAATATCTAAAAGGAGATTAATAGCGAAACTAATATTAATAATAAGAGCCCTGACCAAATCGAAGACTAGCATAACTTTTAACTTCTATGTACTTAGACGAAAAAGGGTGTCGAGTGATTTACATGGCTATTGCCTACATAACTCGTAGGGGCCAGATAAAATCCTCCATTGAGTTTTTACAAACAACTGCCTTATAAATTGTTGGTTAGATTTCTAATGTATATTCCTGACTAGCAGAGCTAAAAGGAAATCTAACTCTCCAACCGTTTGGATAATTAATGCTAATACTTTCACCTTCACACAAGCTGGAAAGGTGGCACGACACCCTTAGGCTGGCTTGAAAATAACGCTAGACATGTAGGATTTATAAATTGAAAGAAGATTCTGAGGTGCGAAACGATAGCTTAAATTATCCTAGTTGCAAACGAGCCCAGTAGAATTGGCGGGCTTCTCGTACTTAAGAGTGAAATGAGTGATGCTTCCTACAAGTGCGCCGGTTTTCTTAATTACTTATTGCCTGATTCTTGCCTTTCGCGAGATTAAAATAGACGGTATTCTTATTTTGGATATTGAACTATTTAATCAGAATTTCCTTCACACCCCAGAGATCTTCTCCTTTGAACTCACTTTAGAGCGAGTTATGCAGGGTGTAGGTGTGCCTAGTCTCCCTGGAGGTATATGAATAATAATAGGCTTCTAATTGTCAATTTGATATATTTTTACTCTCTTAAATACTCGCTGGTGAATTGATATTATTATGAAGACAGAGTTGAATTGTAGTTACTATTACTGGGCTGGAGATTCATACCACCAGAAAGATAAGGTATACATATATCACTGCTAGAGATGAATTGTGCTCAACGCTTTATCATACTACAACTTTGCGTAACGGACGCAACAACTCTTTCGCAGGCATATTACCTGAAGCTGTATTACCTAATTCATAACGATAAGTCAAGCGTGTTGACATTCGCGCTTCACCCCAGCCACCCATTCTCCTCAGCCTCATCGACCTCACCCTCACCTTTCACCTTCCCTAGCCCCACACTTCCTAACCTTATAGTTTTAGATAAGCTCCTCAAAACTATCCTATGAAATACTGGGGTATGGTCTAGTGGATTGACCCCTCTTGCAATGAGCCTAACTTGCACCCCCGACAAACTATGAAAATAGGATAAATAACTCAAAGCAAGAACTGGACGCCCCCGACTTCTTCTCTTCGGTTACTACTATCGGAGTTCTTCTTAACGCGCAGACTCTCGGGGCATCTCCGGATGTATAAGCCCCTGAGACGATGTTTGGAATACGTAAACACTATGTTTCGTCCTCCCCAGCCCGTCGCGGGCGGGGTGGTCTTTTGCTATTTTTTTCTACGGATTTCTTTTTGGTAAGTTTTGAAGAGGGAGACTTAAGCAAGAAGTGTGTGGTCTTCTTTTAATTTTTAATTATATTCTGAATAGATCGAGGTTATTTTTTTTGCATGAAAGTGAAGGTGACGTCGATGTTGTCGGCTAAGCGAGGAGATTCTCTCTCGAGGGAGACTCATGGCCTTATGATGAATACTATATGTCCTTGTTATACTTCAATCGGCTCACGGCTTCAAGCATAGCTTTACAGAATACTTTAAAATAAATACTTTGGTAGTAGGAACAGTCTCTTGTTCGCGGGGAGAATGACGAGTGAGAAGTCATAATAGCAAGTAACCCTACAAGACGCGTCTTGAAAAACGCGCCAGCAAATTTTAATGGATCAGGCCGGTAAATAATTTCCGAATTATATCAGAAGAGTATACTAGAGATGGCAGTAGCTTCTGGGTTGTTGAGGTTTAGCAACAACTTGGGAGACAAGTAAAAATTACGTGCTGCAACTGCCCCGTGGAACACGAGAGAGAAAGGCTTGGTGGACGACATGTCAATAGGAAAGAATCTTGCAGCGGAGTGTTCATTGCCTTTTCAGATTCTTCATTGGGCTTACAGCACTATCTACATAACCCTTAAAGCTACATCCTTTTACAAAGTCTCCTCAACCGCAATCGGAATTTTAGGATCAACAGCCTGCCACTCCTCACTACTCACACTCCCGACCTTCTCGCATTTCGCCTTTACCTCCAAAGCCGGTCTTCCCACACCAGCCAAATACCTATTAATCTTTTCTAAATGATCTAAAAAATGAGGTTGTATCTTCTCCCAATACTCCTCGCTCTTCGGCTCCTTAATATCCTTATGTGTCCTCCTAGCAAACTCCGTTAAAGAAAAATGCGAAGACATATGCATCATAAACTGCAAAGTATTCTCCCCAACAAATTCATTCTTCAATTCTCTTGTTGTATTACGTAACCAACTCTCATAACTCTCCCCATGAGGCATGTAAGAATTCTCACAACTGAGATGACCTGGTCCAAGTTCTCTGACTGATCCTTTGTATTCTCCATATATTATTCCTAACATTTCTGTAGCCATTGTTCGGTGGTAGTATGGTGGACGGAATGTGTCTGTTGCTGTAGCCCATTTTGGATTGAAAACGCAGAATTCGCTGAGGGAGATTCCGGCGATTTTGGACTTGGAGGTTAAGACGCAGTAGATTGTTGGGTCGCATTGTTCCTTGGTGGAGCAGGAGAGGGGAACGAATTTTTCGAGATTGTACTTGTAGGGTGCGTAGTTTCCGTGCCAGGAGACAACGTCGAAGGGAGTGTGGTTTTGATGGTATTTGTAGAGGGTGCCGGTGAGTTTGTGTATTACTGAGGTTGAGAAAGCGATTAGCATGGGCTTGGCAATTTTTTGAGCAGGCACTGGGAGGAGGAAGCACATACTCGTCCAGGAAGAATCATCAATATCAAAACTCGCAAACGGGGTTTCGAAATCTCTTGGATGCGCGAGTCCATTCGCACCCACGGGTCCTAAATCGGGTAATTCCCAATGACTTCCAAAAATCTCGTTGACATATCCATGACCTATCCCGTCGGGCAAAGAAATTTTGAATCTTATGCCAGATTGTATGACACAAATCTCACCAGGTCTAACCATCATCCTACCCATTTCAGTTTGGATATCCAATCTGCCTTCTTGCGGGATAATCAACATGTTTCCATCATTGTTGCAGAAAGCCTCATTTGACATTGAGGTATTGGCAGCGTAGACATGAACTGCAACTCCCTCTTTCGAGGTTGGGTCGCCATGCCCTCCCATGGTGTGAAGACCACTTATAAATGTTGTGGCTATTGATGGGGTGGGAAGTCGTCCCCATACATATGTGAGGGGTGTATATTTTATGTTCGGATTATGGGGAGAGAAACATGCTTCAATCTGTTTTTTTGAGGCATCATCAATACCCCTCTTTTAGTCAAATATAAAGAATCCTTACCAAAGTACTACTCCCAGCATCCATCTCTTCCATAGGTCCATGTGCAACAGCGGGTCGTATCCTATACATCCATATATTCTGCACCGTTGCTCTTGAGGAAATAAAGGAAGTCCCACTCAAGTGTTCGGCATAAAGATCGAAAGGGCATTTTTGAGGTATGTTGCGACCACTTTCTGGCAGAGCGCCGGGAACTGCTTCACATGCGAACTTGTTTCCGAATCCGACTTGATAGCTGTATGGATCAAGTGGTGTTGGGATCGTTGAGAATGAAGCGGTTGCTGTTGCTGAAGCCATCGTTACTATAAAAAAGAGCTAGGTTTTGGTAAGGCTGAAGTGTTACTATTGATCTAGTTTCCATAGATGGAATATTCTTTGCTTTGATAAAGGAGCAGCGGTATGCGACTCCAAAGGATCCAAAGGAGGAGGAAGCTCGGTTTGCCGGTCCATAGCGGCTAGCTGGATCTACTTCTTTCAATGGGTCTCTATTGACAGATTCTACGCCTCTTAGGTTTTCGCAACTCCGAATCTATCACAAGGTCTGAATTTTGAATGAGGGGAGAGGGTTGCCAGCCGAGAGATCAATCCGGCAGGCAATCTTATATCTTATCGCCGATAGATGGCTTCTATCCCACCTTCGAGCTTCTGGTATTTGTGGAGGATGGCTTGCCAGCCAGAATGGAGGAAGGTGAGGCGGCAGCATGGATGGGTTGAGGGGTAATTATTCTTTGGGAATATGTGTAACCCACTACGACTATCCAATGTTCGGCGCTTGATAAGTAAACATCGAGACGCTTAAAATCGTAACGCGAGACAGAAGACTCGAGCCCAAACTTCTTTCGAGTGTGCCTGCATTAATTGTTAAAAGATGTTGGAAATACCTCCTGGAACTGGTTTGATTATCGTTGGTTTCTGCGTCGCGATAATCCTCATTTTAGTATGGCGCACTTCAAGAACGTCAAGCCCCTACCCTCTTCCACCTGGACCAAAAGGAGAGCCAATACTGGGGCACATGAGGATCGTCCCTCAAGATAATCCTCAGTTATACTACCAAGCTCTATCCAAAGAATACAGTACGTCTTTTTTCACTTTGATCGATAATGAGACAATTCTAACATCGGTCGTGTGCAGATTCCGATATCCTCTACTTCAAACAATTGAACACACCAGTTGTTGTCTTAAATACCGTCAAAGCCGCAGATGAACTGCTCTCCAAACGGGGAGCAAATTATTGCGATCGTCCTCGATTTGTACTTTTTGAGGTTATGGGATGGGGTCTTACATTGACTTTTTTACCATGGGGTGCTCGATGGAAAGCGCATAGATCATTACTGCAAAGAGGATTCACGAAGACGAACGTCATTCAATATCAAGATTTACAAGAACAAGAAGCTCGACAGGCTATTCAAAGCATTTTAAAAACCCCGAGAGAGTGGGAAGGGAAACTGAGAAGGTTCAAAACAACCCTTCCAACATCCTGTTGATGGATGCTAATGGATTCATAGATTCGCGTCTGCAATCGTGCTTCGAATTGGATTTGGAGTCACCCTTTCTGGTGATAATGATCCTTACATTCAAATTGCAATCGATGCCAATATGGCAACAGCCAAAGGAGGCTCACCAGGAGCAACTTTGGTCGACTATTTCCCGTTTTTAAGTAATTTACCAAATTGGCTTGTAAGGTCACAGACCTTGAAGCATGCTCGAGAATGGGGCTGGGCTATTCGAAGACTTCACGATATCCCTTTCGCTGCTGTTAGAGAGGAATTCGTAAGTTCTCTCTACCTACGCCGGGAGGTTGTCGTGAAATGGCTAACTTATTTATAGAAAGCTGGGACAGCACAAACCAGTTCATTCGTTTATCCTCTTCTATCCAAACACGCAGAAAATGAGAAAGCAGGCCTCCCAAACGATTTCACAATGAGAGACATCAATGGATCAGCGGCATCGATTTTCATCGCTGGCTCTAATACAACTTTCACTACAACCGTAGTCGCAATCCTGAACCTCCTTCTCAATCCTGACGTCTTCACCAAGGCTCGATCGGAACTCGACCGTGTAGTTGGAACCAATCGACTACCATCACTCAAGGACCGGGACAACCCGGAGCTCCGCTATATAAACTACCTAATCGAAG
Organism: Neobulgaria alba; assembly: GCA_003988965.1. Lineage (NCBI taxonomy): Eukaryota > Fungi > Ascomycota > Leotiomycetes > Helotiales > Gelatinodiscaceae > Neobulgaria > Neobulgaria alba. The sequence goes on from QYAM01000070.1 coordinate 80,001, forward strand.
AAACCATTCGTTGGAGACCTCTCTCACCAATCGGTATCCCACACAAAAGTCTCAAAGACGATGTTTACAATGGAATGTTCATTCCAGCCGGCACATGCGTTTATTACAATGCCTATGCCATGTCTCGAGATACTGCCGTGTATTCAAACCCCGAAGCATTCGATCCGGACCGTTTCATACCTGCGGCCGAAGGTGGAAGAGGTGAACCATTCTTGGAGGGGCCGTTTGGCTTTGGGAGAAGAATCTGTGTTGGAAGATATCTTGCTATGGCGAGTGTTTGGATCGCTATTGCGACTTTGGTTGCTACAACGGATATCGAGAAGGCGGTAGATGAGGAAGGAAAGGTGATCGAGCCCGTGGTTAGCTTTACGACGGGACTGTCGAGTCATCCAGCTAGGTTTGCCTGCAAGTTCAAGGAGCGGTCACTCGAGGCCAGGAGGCTGTTGGAGAATCGGGATAATTGAAATATCTAGGGAAGGGGTGTCTGAGGGAATAAAAGCTTTATCCGAAAGACTTCATGCAAAGAACCGTTATAAGCCCTACCGAATGGCAGTTATGTACCATGTCGATGCTTACGTATTGCTTAATACGACCGTAAGGTAGGATTATACATGGTCACGTGTTACATGCGACTGTGATCTTTTCCCCTTCGATCGTTTATGTGGATACCACAACCTTGAAACCGGAACTCATCTTATCTCCCCGTCCCATGCTGTTGGTACCTTTTGAATCACTTCAACCCTATTCGCCCAGCTTACATGATTCCTACATGATACGGTGTAAGATGGGGAAGCGATCCGAACCAAAAGTGGGTTTCTAACACCCTTGCGCATTAAGCTTCGCCAGGCACTTGTCCAGCACCCGATAGCGCCGACAGTATTGGGGCCTTCGAAAGGAACAAATTGAGGTTGCCTGCCGGTTTTCCTCGATTTCGGGCTCTTTTTTGCCAAATATTGATGCAACTGTTGCGTGATTCTGACGATGTCGATTTTGAATACCAATGCCGGCCCCGTTGAAGAATCACAAAATCGAAGTTGGGGCCCGGAATGGGCGCAGGGTAATGCTGTAGTAGTGCAGGCTGAGAGCGTTGTTGCCAGTGTGGCTCCTCCTACCAGACGAAGGGCTCCCATTGCGTGCCGAAGGTGTGAAATAAACTTCAGGTCGATGATTCGTTTGAACTTGGACTCACGACTGTATCTACTCTAGGTGTCGTCGGATGAGAACAAAATGTATTCATGAAGGCGCTGAGCCACCTTGTGATGGGTGTAGACTAGCCGGTGCAGATGCTGCTGCTGAATGGTACGAGCTGTAATAGTGTAATAGGAAGCACAGTAGGACTGACTTTGAACTTGAAGTGTTTTCACAGCGAGGGGTAATCAAGATGGCGATAGAGACGTGAGTTCTTTCTTCAATGCTTCACTTGAAGTTGGCCGGAGTTTGACCTCTTAACTTAGTTTCGACGGAAAAGAGTGAGAATGTCAGATGTGGAGAGAGCTCGAGCTTGGGAAGAGCGCGAACTTTGTCAGAGGTAAGTAAGACCCGGTTAATTGCATGAAAGTTCTCAAAAATTTGTAGGATGTCCGTAATCCAGACAGCGCCTCAACCTGTGGCTGCACTGAGCTTGTCAGTGTCAGAAAGTCTCGACCCGTGGGATATGCTGCCACCTTTTGAAGAATTGATCGAAGGTTGTAGAGTCTATGGAACTTCTTGTATCCAGCTGGGTGAGTCTGCTTCCACAATGAATTTGTGGAAAACTCATGAAGAGCATAGGGTTTTTGCCCAAAGCACTATCACTGGAACGACTTTCGAAAGATAGAAAGTCCATGAGTGCATTTCTCCTTTTGAGTATATTGAGTATATCGGCGAGATTCACTCCCAGTCTCATACGTCGATATGGGGCAAACGGAAAGGCTGGCGAGCACTTCATCAATTGCGCAGGCCAGCTTGTGCTCGATGAAATGTATGAGCCCACGCTAGAGCGAGCGCAAGCATTCTTCCTTCTTGGAATCGCTGAGTGGGGAAGAGGCGAAAAGAATCGTAGCTCTGTAAGGCTCTCATTATGGAGCCCGAATATTTCTCTACTAATGTTGTTTTAGATACATATGGGAATAGCAGTCAGGAGTACGGCTGAGAAATCTTCAAAGAACCTGTGGAATTAGCATTAACCTTAAACAGTGGCAGGTATCCTTCGCTTACATAGAGAAGAAACGTTTGAGCTTCCTCCAAACTCAACGGCGGATATGATTGTCGACTCTGAGGTGGCGAGACGTACATTTTGGGCAATTCAATGTAATACATGTTCTCAATTACTATTCGCCATGCTAACCTCTCAGGCCACGATAATCTCTACACTGGACACAATGCGCCACTGTCTTTCACGAGGAGTGACATAACTACCCTACTACCTTGCGAGGAGTCTGACTTCGCTTTCGGAAGGCTTACATCTGAGCGAGCCGCTCTCGCAGGCACACATGCCGCAGAACTTTGTCCAGAATTAACGTCGTTAGAATCACGGTCTCTTTTTGCGACACTTATTCAGGTTCATAACCTTTGGGGCCAAGTTGCCAGGAGAGCTTCTCGAACTTCAAGAGAAAAAGAGCCATGGCTAGAGCAGAGTGAATACCAAGCATTAACCAGAGCACTGAAGGATTTCGAAGATAAGATGCCAGATAGGCATAGATGGAGTATCTGGAATTTTCGTGGCTATAAAACGGAAGCCGTGGAGCTGGTAAGTTATCCCATCAATAACCTCGGTATTAATACTCATCGCGTAGCCCTATCTATCAGTTGTAACTATAATGCGGCTCAATAATATATTATTACGGAGGGTGTATTTAGAGGAGTAAGAATACTCTATTCTCTAACTGCCCAAGCTTAATTAACTAACAGCGCCTATAGTATTCTCCTTAACGCTACCAAGCCCCATAAAATTGACCCAACACCCCCACCAAAGTTCTGGGAGTTGGTATCCTACGACTTATTCTCTAATCTAGGCACCCTATCTGAAGCCATCGACACATTCTTTATGTTGAGGCAGGCTGAAGAAGGATATCCAACCATGCTTGTATTCTGCGTATATATATGTGGTTCATTAGCTTCCTATCTGTGGAAGTGGCATTGTCTATGTCCTCCCTTGGCTCCTGGGGCCGACAAAATCCTTCACCGATGCCTAGAAGTGCTAGCAAACTTGAAGCATGCCTGGCCTCAAGCCACAACTTGGTTAGAGGCTCTTGAGAAGGTTGCAGTTCCTCCAAAACTCTACAAAGGGAAAGAACGACCTTTGAGTGAAATGTCGACACAAGAAAAGGTTTTGAGCGATGCAGTATGTTTGAAGATCTCCAGAAACAGTTTCGACCTGAAACTAATAGCATTATAGGACGGACTCTGTCCAACTAAGACATCCCCGCTTCTGCACAAAGTTTCGCACGCCGAATCTCCCCTTCAGGCAGGCACCACCCAAGGTTCAAGGAATGTGAATCCATCAAGTGAGAATGTATCGAGACTCAATACAGAAAATCTCCACCTACTTAGTAATGCAGCCTTAGATCATACAAATCAGCAAAATGCATTCGGGAATGGGGTATATGACTGGGCTAACGACAGGCGAATGTTCCAAAGCCCACAGGATTCTTTGGGCGCAATCCCGATGGATAATTTTGAAGCTGACTTGTCAGATTTCCTTCAGGGGAATCCTCACCTTGGTTTGATGGAGGGGTGGTAATGGAGCTCTTGGTTAACTTAACTCTGGGATAGAAGGTTTAGATGGCGTTGGGGAACAATCTTCCCGGCGTTTAAATTAGAGCTGCCAACAAATATGAGATACGATCTGATTTGTATTTTGTGGCGCTCTCGAGGTGAATATATGTGAAAGTGGGCTGCCGGCCGGTTGACTTCGGAAGGCGGGGGCACGCCGGCAAGAAGCTCACCTCTATCCTAAAGTAATCCTGGCAAAACACTCTCAGGTCCTTGGCTGTGACGCTCTTCTCCTCAGTGATTTTTGTATTTGATTCTTTAACATCTCAAACCGAAGAACGGTAATTATTAGAGTGAAAGCACCGAGAGACAGGATATAGAGGTAGGCTTATCAGGGTTCACGACCAATGCACTACTAACGTCCATAAACCAAATAGCTCTTTGTTTACTCTGAGTAGTCCAAAATGTCAGGCCTTGATCCTTCAGATTACCCTGAATATACCGCGCATATGGGAGGCTCGAAATCAACGAAACTCCTAGGTTTTGGCAAAAGGCCAGGTGAGTCTACCCCTTCTTGACTCGCGTCTAATATTTCGCTAAACAGTTTACATAGCACTTCTCATAATCGATGCCTCCCCAGCTTACTTTTCTCCATCATCGCCACTATCTCTTCCAGCACAACCTGCCAAAGAAACATCAGCAGCTATCAAGAAACTAGTGGAAGCTTCTCGCGAAAGCAAAATTCCCATATTCTGGTCACAAACCCAATATACACACGCAAATATTCGTGACGCAGGACTTCTATCGAAGAAAATGTCAGGCCTAGAAGTCTTTGGAACGAATACGGCTTTGTCTCAATGGCTTCCAGAATTAACTCCCAAAGTTCAAGAGTTGGGAGAAATCACACTTTTCCGTAAATTCCCTTCTGTGTTCTTTGGAACGAATTTTGCGACACAATTGCATGTTTTGAATGTCGACACGCTGGTTATATGTGGTGCGTGTACGGGTGGAAGTGTTAGGGCAACGACTCTGGATGCAATGCAGAGTGGATTTAGGGCTATGGTTGTGAGGGAAGGATGTGCGGATCGGAACAGGGAGATACATTTCGCAAATCTCTTTGATTTGAACGCCAAGTATGGGGATGTAGTTTCTTTGGTGGAGGCAGCTGAGAAGCTCACAGTTGGGTGGTAGACTCGGTAGACTCAGAAAACAAGATGATAATAATCTATATGCGAAATCAATCTAAGAAGAGTCTGTATATAATGAGTGCAAAACTACGTCGAGCTCCCTTTTGGACCACATTTAAAAATGAGGTTTAAATTTGTTGTCAAATTACTGCTGAGACATTACATTATGACTATATTAAACCCCCATCTCTAGTTCTTACTGCCTCCACGAAGTATAATCTCCAGTCTCTTAGTTTATCTTAGTTTAACCCCTTCCTCCATTTAACCTCCAGATGTCTTAGGGGAATATACAACAGAATACTTATAATTCCAGCAAATTCATTTCCAAGATCTCCAGTAATCTTAGCAATTGGTCCAGTATACCAAGCTTCGTCCATCGAAGGAACAATCAGAGCCCATGGCACCAAAGCGGCTACGGATGCCGCAATGCCTGGAGGTAGACTTCTAGAATTATTCCAAATCGACTGGTCGTATGTTGTAGGGTCGCTTTTGCGGAAATACATGAATTCTAGTATAATTATGGCAACATATGATGTGCTCCAGTATCCAATGAAGTCAAGAAAACTAGTAAGTGCCGTATAAAAGTGCTCAACAGCAGCGATGGCAATTCCAATAATCCCTCCAGCTGTGAGAAGAACCCAAAAAAATCTTGGTACCTTATCAGCTTTGGGAATTAGAACTTGGAAGTCCACTGAGATGGTATAGATTTCTCGGGAGCAAGTTCCAACGATGGAGAAAGCTAACATGACAAGAACGAACTTGCCACCGTTGCCTGCAGGCTCGAGCATCGCTCCAAGAATCCCACCTGTGGAAGTATGATGGTATCCTGCTAGCCATGTTGGGTTGTTGAGAATGGCGCCGCCGATTGCTGCACCAAATGTTAGGAGGCAGACCAGCGGAAGGCAAAGTCCAAGTAAGCAGTAGAAGAAAAGACGTCCCCTATTTGGAGTTAGTAGAATATTACCTGCTTCGCTTGACAAGTTGAGCCTTACTTAGGTGCATTTGCTGGCATGTAAACACAATAATCCCCAACCACATTTCCCCAAGAAATCATGTAACCGGCCCACAATGCAATTGTGTTCATCACTGCTGGACCAGAAGGTGCACCTGGGGTAGCTTGAGCCCTGAGTCCCTTGCCACCATATCCGATTGTGATGCACAGAAAGATTAATGTTGGAATCCAAGCCCATCTTTGATAGGTATGCAAAAATTTGTAGCCACCAAATGCCATTGGAATGGCAGGGAGAACTACGACCAGAATCCCAATTTCTTTCGATATCTTATCAGGACTAACTGTAGCCAAACATTGGCCTCCAATAGAGGAAGCAATTACACAGAAACCACCAACTGTAAGCATAGTGAGAAGACAGATGATGATATTCGGAAAGTAGCCAAAGGAGAATCGAGATTGAACCTAAGACTAGTTAGTTCCAAAATTGGTAGCTTATACTCGATACTCACCATTTGTCGCATTCCTGTCCGTGGGGCGAAAGTAATTATCCATGCTGGAGGGATGCAAAATAAAGGAATGAAGAAAAGAATCATGAGAGCAGCATCTCTGAGACTAAGTCCATAGAAGAAAGTTGGGACAATCCCAGTTCCAATTCTAAAGCAATTATTTAGTTCCTAGTTATGACATTTCAGAAAAGGGTACTTACGGCAAGAGACTCAGCATGGGAGTACAAAAGACCGTGAAAACGTTGAAAAATCGAGTATCAGTCCTATCCTCGGGGCTGATGGGGTGAGCTCCTCGAATCTCGATTCCATGTTGGTACAAAGGTACCCAAATAGAAGGCTTGATCTCGATATTTTCGGTCTGTCCTTCCGAGATTTCTGCGTTGACTGAAGATGTGTTGGTGTTCTTCTCTACATCTTTGTTGAGGGTATCATGCGACGACATGTTGAGATTTGCCTTCTGCATCCTATATTCTGAATAAGGCTCCTAAATTATAATATATTCGCACACAAAAGAAGTAGTATAATCTATATCTCTAGCCAGGCTTCGAAAGAATCGTGATTGGTGATTGGCTACTATCTAGCTGGAGTGAACCCAGGGAAGCTCTTGCCCGTTCATGGCAATTATCTCAAACCGGCACTGAGACTCGGGAAGAACTACTGCCTGGGAAAGATTGCCTGCCCGTTTATGGTAAGTCTATAATTCACGGTCTAGATCGATATACAGGGGGGTTTAGCGTTGGGGAGCTCAAATTGTTCCCACATTCCGCCAAAGATAAGCTTCATCCCACTTTGCATTTATTTCGACATCGGACAATATTCCCACTAGGAATTCTACACAACTCTCAATGTTCTTTGCAACAATAGTTCAATTCTATAAACTCTACCTTGGATTCCATTGAGCAAACGTTAGATACGTCCTGGATTAATTTGCGTCGACTTCACAAGATGATCACATGAAACCTGTTAAATCTAGGAAGTGTGTTAAGTCCCGTTCTTGTGGAATAGCTGAGCACTACATATACGCAACAAGCTACCCTCGTTGGTCCTCTTTGGTTAATATATCCCTAACCGTCTTCCCAAAAATGTCGGAAATAGGGTTAACTAGTCTCGTGAAATATATTTGGTCTTTCCCACTACCAGCCACTTTCCAGCCGAGCAACAGCTTCTTTTTCTGTAACAACATCCGCATACTTTGCGTCGAGATCCAAAAGATTTGCTTTTTGTATTTCTGGTGATCTATCTCCACAAGCAGATCCTACAACCTATTTTAAATCAGTATCAACGCAGAGCATTAAGAAACGCAAGTCTTACCATCGGCCTAAATCCATGACATATAGCATCTAGAGTTGATGCCCTCACGCAACCACTTGTAGAAACTCCACATATGACAAGAGTATCTACATTCATGAGTTGCAAGTCTGTTATTAAAGTAGTCCCGAAAAAGGCGCTTGGATTTCTTTTGTAGATCACCGTATCCTCCGGATCTGCTGTAAGGCCTGGTAACCAAGTATCATATCCTCTTGTGTCTCCATCTTGCCACACTTCGATAGTTTTGGATTTCATGATTTGGACGCCAGCGTCTTTCATCGTTGGGTGATTATATCGTACTTGAGCCCAAATCACAGGACATTTTCCAGCTCTTGCACCCGCCAGAAGTCTCCGCATAGAATCTGGAGATGCAACTGCTTCTGGGTTGTGTGATAAATCCAAGTTGCATCCATTCGTCCAGTATCCGGTGCAAACATCGATAATTAATAGCGCTGGTCGTGCTCCCCATCCCAATCTTTTTCCATATTCTTCTGCGTGGTCGAACATCATGGGAAAATATCAATAGATTACTCAAAAGGGATGCATACGAGAATAATAACAGTATCTACGTTTGCTACATCAACTCGCGGTTTATTTTTGCTAGCCTCCCGGAAGGAAAGCTTGCCTGCTTAGGAGATGCCGGCCGGGTTTACATTCGTGGCATATCCTACCAAACCCCACTTGGGTTCACAATAATTCATTTTGGCTCCGGAAAGTGGGGAGGGATGAGCCTTTGGGCCTGAAGATGGAAAAAGCGCAAGCCCAATATTATTTCGAATTCCATGTCTTATAAATCTTTTTGAATATCATTCAGGTGCCAAGGCAAACCCGACGAAATGGCAACTCAAATCCACGATCAAACCAATATCCTGCCTCGAGGGCGACTTCTTATCGTCTTCGCAGCACTTGCATCGATATTGTTAATAACTTATATCGACCAAAGCGCTATCACTGTCGCAGTCCCAACGATTGGAAAAGACTTGGATTGCGCATCAACTGTTGTTTGGGCTGGAACATCTTCACTGATAGCCAATACAGCCTTCCAAGTCCTCTATGGTCGATTTTCTGATATTTTTGGACGGAAGGTTATTATGCTATCCGCCGTGGGTTTGTTGGCCCTTGCAGACTTACTCTGTGGGTTTGCAAAGTCTGGGCCTCAGTTATATGGGTTTAGAGCCATAGCTGGTTTGGCCAATGGGGGTATTATGGCTATCACCATGATGATTGTTTCCGATATCGTTACTCTTGAAGAAAGAGGAAAGTTAGTTTTACCATCTCCCGTGCTTGCGAATAAAACTAAAGGAGAAATAGATATCAGGGAATTCTAGGCTCAATGGTTGGTTTGGGTAATGTGTTGGGACCATTTATTGCGGCTGGATTTATTCAGTCGACTTCCTGGAGATATATATTTTTCTTGATTTGTCCTCTCGCTGCACTAGGAGGTGTGGTGATTTTATTTTTTGTTCCGAAGAGTACCATGCCAAAAGATGGCCTGAGAACTAAAATCTCAAAGATAGATATTTGGGGCCTTCTAACGAGTTCTGTGGCTATCATTTCTTTTGATTCCCATTTCGGGCTTAGGCAGCTATTTCGATCTGAAATCGCCAATGGTGATTTCCATGCTAGTTATTGGGGGCATTTCTGCTCTCTTATTTATATTTGTTGAGTGGAAAATTGCAAAACTGCCTATGCTACCTCGTAAGCCTTCAAAAAAATTTCCCATCGAGACAAATGCTGAAATAGATAGTTCGTCTCTTTAAAACACCGGCATTATGTGCGATGTTGCTCCAAAATATTTTGATTGGTGTAACCTATTATTCGGTCTTATATTATTTACCTATATACTACCAGACTGTCCATCAGTGGAGTCCTTTAAAATCAGCTGCACTAATTGTCCCGCTGGTCGGCATACAGGCAGTTTCGTCTTCTTTTTCTGGCTATTATATCTCTTGGAAGGGAAGGTATGGCGAAGTAGTGTGGCTTGGATACTCCTTCTGGACTCTCGCAGCTGGTCTCACTTGTAAATTTAGCCGCAGCAGTCATCCTGTGGCGATTGCATTTACCCTTTTGCTTGAAGGTTTTGGTGTAGGATGTATATTTCAACCGAGTGAGTTTGCCCCAGACGAAAGATAAGTGGAGGAACCCCTTACTAATTATTACTGTAGCACTTATTGCTGCACAAGCTCATAGCCGCAAAGAGGACCGAGCAGTTGTGATCAGCGCTAGAAACTTCTTAAGATCCGTGGGAGGCGCTGCTGGATTGGCGATCGCCAACACAATTTTCTCAAACACTCTCAAAAGCAATATCCCCGCGACTGTCCCAGCCGAAGTGATTGAGGCTATTCACAGAACGATTTTCACAGCTCCAGACCTATCCGGGCTTTCAAAAGCTGACAGAGATGGCGTCCTCGATGCGTACATGAAAGCTGCAAGGGGCGTCTTTATTTTATGGGTATGCTGCATCAGTATGTGTCTACTTCTCATGCTATTTGTAAGAGACAAAGGCCTTAAGCGGAACGAAGAGGGAGAAAAGTCAAGTGAAAAAGTCGACGGCTCAGACACTGATGGTTCTGTGTCGACCTCATTAATTGTCCAACAAGGAGATATGAGGCCGGAGAAGGCACTGGAAAAAACCCCAGTCCATGAGCCTGATCTTGAAGCTGGGTCAATTATTGTAACAACAAGACAACAGTAGAAGTAACTAGAATTTGAAGCGGTCTATTTCTAGCACCTCTTACTTTCTACAAGATCAAAAGTCATAATGTCATAATTTTCTTCAGCAAGTAGGTGAGAATGGAGCTAGCTGCAGCCAGGAGTGGCTCTTTCACATTGAATTAGGCGATATGCCCTCGTATTTCCAGACTTTAAGTTTATAATTTAATTGCCTTCCAGGAATGGATGGTTCTTCTTCCATAACTTTTAAATCGGAGGCTCAAACCGCTTCTCTTCTCCCAAAATTATGTTTTTCTCTAATATCAGATTTCCGAGTAATGGTAAATGGGGTTCTGAGCATGTCATTGCCGGCCGGCAAAGGTGGGGATTGCCCCGCCGGCAATTTTCATCTCATAACATCCTTCTTGCTTGACAACAGCGATCAGAAACTTTAAGGTCAGAGAGATTGGGAGCGAGGACTTAAATACTATATCTTTTGTTTCGCCAACCACGCTTACATTGATAAAGCGCATGTCATGGCATCCGAATCGCGCCAGAAAATCTACCAACCAATTCACCCTAGTCTGCGCGACCGCCTCGATCCCGAGTATATAGCTTTCCATGAGAAATACCTGCAATATTGCCAATCATCAGAAAGCGTTCCATGGAATCCTAATTGCAGAAACGGAATATCCCCTTCGGCCGTTGGATGTTCTCCCGCAGTCGAAGTTGGGTCGATACGAGACTTTAACTTTGGCGGTCACGAGCAGATTAGAATATTTACACCAGAAGGAAATGCTCCTGAGGATGGCTGGCCCGTGTTAGTCTGGTATCACGGAGGTGGCTGGACAATGGGTGGCTTGGGCAGTGAAAACAACTTTTTGACAAGGTGTTGTAGGGATGCAAAATGTGTAGTGGTCTCTGCCAATTATCGACATGCTCCCGAAGACCCATATCCAGCCGCAATAAATGACTCGGTAGATGCGTATCGATGGATTGTCTCAGATGAGGGAGCCAGCCAGCTCAATATAAACACCAAGAAGGTGGCTGTTGGAGGCTTATCAGCGTAAGTGACTCGTAGTTTGTGTTTAATACAAAACCAGCTAATTGAAAATTGTAGAGGTGGTGGACTTGCCACGACAGTCTCCTTCAAAGCAGTTTCGATGAGCCTCACAACACCTATATTGCAAATGCTTCTGCTTCCCGTTATTGATAATACAGCTACTGCAACCACCGTATGGTCAAAGAATATTCATGCTCCCTGGCTGACGCCTGCTCGAATGACGTGGTATCGAAAAATGTATCTTCCTAATGAAAAAGACTGGGGAAACTGGGACGCTTCTCCAAATCTTGCCCCCAGAGAATTGTTGGCGAAGTCGCCTCGGACCGTAAGACCACTATCCCAACCGAACTTCAAAATAAATGTAAAGAATTTCCAAGGGCTAATTCTTTTCATCTCAGTGGATAGCAGTGGGTGAATTAGATATTTTGTGCCAAGAGGCTGAAGATTACGGTTCCCTGCTAAAGGAGCTGGGAGTAAGCACGGAAGTAATAGTATATGAGGGATCAACTCATTCACTTCTAGTTCTAGATGGTATGTGCTATTAATCCACCAACTTGAAATTTTGAGCTAATTATGACTTAGGGTTCGTGCTTCACCTAATCTTAACCCCTCTGGCCCATTTTTCTATCACTGACAATCTTTTAGGGTTCTTGCAATTGGAAGGCGACTTGTAGTCGATGCGACAACGGTATTGTCAAAAGCCTTGTACTCGTAACACCAGAGAGAGTTAAAACAGCTTGGAAATAACTAGATCATTTTCCAAGACAACTTCTCACGATACCAAGGCTCGGACTATTAGAACTTTATTTCCCCTTCTTTAAGCCCATTGATTTCTTAGTGCTCAAATCCTATGTCTTTGAAACAAACAGTCCAAGTGGAAGTAAATTTCCAAGCTTCTGCCCAAAAAAACTTAACTTCACTTCGTTAGAGTTGCTTAAAACTTTGTGTTAATAGTTAATAGCCTATTCCTCCGTATAGTAAACCGCGAGTAGATCATATCGGCTAACAGTTTATGAATTTGAGATGGGTGCTGCTATTACCGCTTTCACAGCCTTTAGGCTCGTATTTAGCATCAAAAATATTGAATGCGTACGGCGGCGCCCACGTGATTGAATGGAAGGCAAGTGTTCCAGAAGTGGAAATAAAATATACCTGCTCACTAAGATTTAAGAGCATGATTTTACCGTGACCACTATACAAATCTCACAACTATATATTTGGTCCTACTTGAGGAACAGCATTTAGTAAGAGCCTTGGCGTTTAGTTTACCCTTGTTTATTAGGTTAGTTGGTGAGCATGATTTTTAATCACGTACGAAACCTAGCAAGGCCTCCATCGGTTCCAACTACTTTAGATATTCCGCTTAGAGAGGACAGTAGGCTTCCATTTAATATAGTATAGTTGGCGCTTCAATGCATATTATAACGGGATAGCGGATCAGGGGTCGGACTGCTCCGTCAGCTGAACGGATCGGATCGGAGCGGAGATCTTTGTCCTACTCAACCATACTTCGCCTTCCTTTCCGCCCCAACCTCCTCTCCCTAGTCTTCTCACTTATTGAAAGTCCGAGCCTACTCCGCTCTTTGAGACCCCAGCCGGCCATACATCACCCCGATCAATCTCAACAAACCCATAACTCGAGGTCCGATCAGCAAAAGCATCACGAAGCTGGTCCGATCCGTTCAGGAAACCACTCCACGTGATACAGAAATGCCGTCACCCTTCGACAACCTATTCAATCAAAATACTCGCAGCGCAGGAAGTCCAAATTATGATAGGGCGGCCGAGACATTACACGTTCGTGCGTGTACAAATTGTGTTCGTGCCAAGGCGCGATGCTCTATGACAACTGGGGTGGAGGGGCAAGGCGTTTGTACAAGGTACGTTGAGTGTCCTATGTTCTATAGGAATCGCCCGTTAGGTTATAAATTTACTGATATGCTTCTACAAGATGTTCTCGAATGAAAAAGATTTGTCAACCCTCGCCTCCAATGCGGAGGAACCGAGGTTTGAAGAGATCCTCTCATCAAGAGACTTCTAAGCTGGAAGAGAAATTAGACGGTCTCGTCACCCTATTGAAGTCTGCGACTCAAGGAATGGCGGGGACAATCAACAGCACTGTAACGGGCTCTTTAACAAACGAGGTACAGACAACCCATGAAAGTGCTCCAGGCCCTGCATCTGCCACTGGAAATGGTTTTCATAACTATCCAACCGCAAGCACTTCAGCGATTGGTAGAGGAGTCTCTGACTCTACGTTCACACCGACAGACTCATCTTCTGAACTACCAACACCCTCTAGTAGTGTAAACCTACAACCAGTTCTTCGTCCAGGCTTGGAGCCAACTCTAGAGGAAGCAGAAGGCTGTCTGAGTATATTTCGAAGCAAATTTGTGAAGCACCTCCCTTTCATATACATTCCACCTTCTACATCAGCATATCAACTCCGACAAGAGCGTCCACTTCTGTGGTTCTCTATCATAACTGTAGGAACGAGTAATTCAACAAAGCAGATCGTGCGATCCAAAAAAATGAAAGCCCTTTTGGCAAGGGAAACCTTTGTTGAAGGGACAAGGAATATGGACTTACTTTTAGCAACGCTCACCTATGCAGTTTGGTAAGCGAAATTCTAAGGTGATAGAGCTTCACAGCCGCATAACTAACCTCAGTACGGGATGCAGGGATCGACGTTGTTTTGCGGAAAAACCTATTTTATTGATCCTAGTGCAGCTTGCGATTGGTATCCTGTATGAACTTGGACTAGATAAATTACCCTGGGGGGATCCAGCAGTAGTTATTGCGTATGATATAAAGGGGACCAAGAGACCCCCAGCGCTAACGAGGATTCCCACAATGGAAGAACGGAGGATTCTACTCGCCTGCTATTTGATGAGTTCGGTGTAAGTAAATTATAATGTAATTTGGTCTAAAGCTAATCTTCTTAGTATCTGTTCAACTTTGCGCAAAGGCAGTACTCTCTCTTGGACGGTATACTTTAATGAGTGTCTGCGCATATTGGAGGAAGCGGGGGAAGTAGAATCCGATGCACTTCTCGTCCAGCTGGTTAAAATCCGACTTATCTCCAATAAGATCAATGACATGCCATGGTCGGGCGCAGTTCCTGAGGGAACTAATTTTCCAAGAACACCTATGATCTTCTATTTGAAATCGTTGAGAGCCCAACTCGAAGACTTCAAAGCTCATATCCCAACCTCACTCAGGATTAATCGTAAGCTATTCCTTTAAACCCCAAACCCACAAATATTCTACGCGTATATAGCTGTTGTAGGTGCTAATGCTCAGGGGTAGAAACCCTTCTCATGGAGGTATATACAACAGAGAGTAGTATGAACGAGGTTGGGTTTTCCCAAATACCAGACATTTTTGGCAGTCAAAATCACATGCGGATTGAATGCCTTTGGGCATGTATCAACACCACGAAGTCCTTGCTAGATGACTTTCTCACAATTAGACCAGCAGACTATGTTGGATTTTCTGCAGGGGTGTATTTCAATATGTTACATTGCATTATACTCTTGTATCGCCTCACGATATTCGAGCATCCTGATTGGGACAGATCATTAGTTCAGGACACTCTGGATGTACCATCATACTTAGAGCGTGCAGAGATCAACTTCGCGCAGGTGAAGGAGGCAGCGGGGCTTGATCTTGATGGTTCGCAGGATCCCGATACTTTCAGCACCTTGGCGATAAAGCTGCGGATGCTGAGAACATCATGGTGTGCAAAGGATCCTGCTTTTTATCCTAGGCCTTCACTTGGATTGTCACGAAATGACGAGATGTATGATTTTCCTATGCAATTTTCAGACGACGACTGGCTTAAGGACTTGCTCGGCCCCTGGGGTGAATCTTAATTCCATGGCCTGAGCATGAGTGTAGACTTATATAAATTTTAATTATAGATCCAAGACACTTCTACCTGTGTGGAGAGACATGCATAGCTATTGCTCTTAACCAATCACCTCTAGGAGGCCCGCTTCGAAAATTTGCGGCACGGTCAAATACGTATGATCAGGGTAATCACTTTTCCCCAGAAGGCGTTCTTGTCAGGTATATCATTGGGTTCGTGATATAATGGAATAAACCGGAACGCCCTGAGGCTTGAATGTCGTAATACTTTCAATCTAGTGCCCCCTCATGACCCAGTTATGACGGGAAACACTTTGTCCAGATGAATTGGTGTTAACAGTTTGGTAAGAGCGCATATCAAGAAGCAACCGCCAGGATTTCAAGCCTCAAATCATGCCACTCTAGCCCTTTTCCTAGGATTGACCCCACTAGGATTCTATACCAACATGACATAAAGTGTGTCCTTTGGTTAGCCAGTTGTTCGCGGAGGGGAAGTTGTCCCGACAGCAGGGGCATAAATGAGAAGGTCCGATCCGATCCGGCTGACAGACAGACCCGCAGGTTGAATATTGGACGCGCAGGCATTTGTATCCTCCCTACAAGTATCTTAGCCTCCTCTGCAATGGAAACTTTTTTTTTAAAGCAAGGAAGGACGACTTAGTAATTTGAAGCAAAACTACCAGCAGTCTGTTCCGCCATGGCAGCCTCGGAAAAGAACTCGCTGGAAGCGGGAAATGCTCCATCAATTATGGAACCTCCACCGACCCCTGCACCCGAGCAAAATGAACACCACTTGTCCGGGTTTAAAATGTTAACAACTATGGCATCGTTAACTTTTATTGGATTCTTGATGATGCTAGACGTCTCTGTTGTTACTACTGTCAGTAATCATTCTGAGGAGGTAGAGAAACAGAATTAGTCTCTAACAAAATCTCTAATAGGCTATTCCAAAGATCACATCCGAGTTTCACACTTTGAATGATGTTGGGTGGTATGGAACTGCATACGTACTTTCAAGGTAATTTTTATGGATTCTCACCTTCCAACAATCATTGATTCCCCTTGCCTCTTCACATTACTAACATATTTCACAGCTGTGCAGCGCAACCGCTGACAGGAAAAATATATGCAGAGTTTAACATGAAGGTAATGTGACTTTGACATAACTTTCGCATGAATTGCGCTGACCAAATTTCCATCTCCAGTGGGGACTTCTTGCATTCTTTGCAATTTTTGAAATAGGTTCTGCGATATGTGGTGCTGCTACAAGTTCGACAATGTTCATTGTAGGAAGAGCAGTTGCCGGACTTGGCAGCTCGGGTCTACTTAATGGTGGTTATGGTGTCTTGTATAAGATCATGCCGCTGGCAAAACAGCCTCGTGAGCCCAACCTTCCTTTAGACGAATCGCCTAAGCTAATCGAGGATGCTCTGTAGTGTTGGTTGGAATCTTGATTGGTGTCTCCCAGCTTGGTGTATTATCAGGTCCCTTAATTGGAGGCGCTTTAACTCAGTACGTTTCATGGCGGTGGTGTAAGTTTGTTCTCAATTCATATGATATTAGAGCTGACAAAACACAATAGGCTTTTACATCAATCTTCCAACCGGCGGTTTGGCTGGTTTAATCTTCCTTCTCGTTAAAATTCCAACAGACAAGGATCCTGGAGGAAAAACACTTATACAGCGAATTCTCACACTTGATCTGATCGGTTTCTTCTTCTTTGCTCCAGCTGCTATTCAACTAATTCTCGCTCTGGAATGGGGTGGAACTCGATATCCTTGGAAAGATGCAACAATTATCGGCCTCTTCTTTGGGTCATTCGGCACATTCATTGTATTTGGATTATGGGAAAACCATATGGGTGAGACAGCGATGATCCCCCTCGCTATCATTAAGAGACGTGTGATCTGGAGTAGTTGTATTAACTATGGCTTCTTCATCGGTTCCATGTTGAGTGCAACATATTACTTGCCACTATACTTCCAGGCTGTCCGAAATGCAACTCCGACTCTGAGTGGTGTTGATATGCTGCCTTCGATCGTTAGCACTCTCATGTTTGGTATTATTACTGGTGGTCTTAGTAAGTATATAACTATCCATTGGTATTTCACTGTGCTTCAAGCAGCTAATAACTTTTTCTAGTCGGTCGAGTTGGGTATTACCTTCCTTTTGCCGTTATTAGTGCAAGTATTGTCATGATAGGCTCAGGCCTCACTTCAAAGTTCAACCCCACGACTTCAGTTGGCGTTTGGATAGGCTACCAAATCATCATGGGTGCTGGTCGTGGAATGGGATTTCAAACTCCCATCATAGCCGTGCAAAACAATTCCAGGAAGGAAGATGTGTCAATTGTCAATGCCCTGGTCGTTTTTTCCCAGCAACTTGGAGGTGCAATTTTCCTTTCTCTCGATCAAGTTGTCTTCAGCAGTGGACTGAGAAGGCATCTTGCAACATATGCACCAGAGATAAGTCCCAAAGTAGTCGTCACCGCAGGTGCGCTTGGTATTCGGGAAGTTATCCCACCGGTATCATTACCAGGGGTTATATTAGCATACAGCATGTCGATTGACGAAGTCATGTATGTTGCCACTGGAGCTGCAGGTGGTGCTTTTCTTTTCGCTTTTGGTATGGGATGGCTAGATATTAGGAAAAAGAAGGCTGAGATAGAGAAGGTTGAGAATTTTTCAACCGACACTGAGACCGTTTAGATGCTTGCTAGGAGGCAATCTAGCATTTTTAAAATTGGATAAATCGCAGGGTACGTCAAGCTTACGAATTTTTATAATTATTTTCTTTATCCTTGGCTGGTACGACGGACTTAATTTGTAAAGTTAGAGATATAGATAGGTGATCAGATTAGATTAATAGAAAGGGATATCTCTCCTCGCCCCACCTGTCAAAAGTCCCTGAGGTTTTTTGTCAATTGCCCTGCTTTATATATTTAAGCTATTTCATTTTTTTCCAGATTCTCTCGTCCAAATATCAAGGAGAAAGGAAAGCAGCTAGTGTTGACAGGTAAACAAACTAAAGCGTCGTATGAGGGCGTGGGATGTGGTACGTAACCCTGAAACTTACGGAGTAGTTGATTTTTTAACAACTGCAAGGACACGATGCGAAGAGT
This sequence comes from Neobulgaria alba, assembly GCA_003988965.1. NCBI lineage: Eukaryota > Fungi > Ascomycota > Leotiomycetes > Helotiales > Gelatinodiscaceae > Neobulgaria > Neobulgaria alba. Next base: position 98,353 of record QYAM01000070.1, read on the forward strand.
GAGCCTGAGGGAGGAGTAGACACCCTCTGATGGGGTATGATAATAGTTGAATTCTGCTGCCGAGTATCTCAAGATACGTTGATAAAAATGACGCAAGGAGAAGAACAATGAATGGCGTAGCGAGGAAGAAGGGGAAGTCTCCGTATGGAAACTTTGAAGTGATTGTTCACGTCTCCATACGGAGTATAATTTCTAATTTGGGAGGTGCGATTGTCCTTTCGCGAGGAGGGAAAGCGTCGCGATATCACCAAGGAACTTGTTGGTAGAATTCACATGTCATCGAGGGAACAGCACTAGAGCAACACCCAGCGGATTTCCGGCAGATGACAGATTGTCTTCGACTCTTCATAGTTGGAGTTTGTTTATGACTTAGCAACCGTGCAAAGAACATAACTTCAATCACGTGTTCCTGATGTGGTTGTTTGTAGGAAAACACTTAGTCAGAAATACTAGTAATATTATGATCATCTCCATCTTACCGTTTACTCATAGCTACTATGCTGTTTTCAAAGATGATGAGCTAAAATCAACGTGGTTACACGTTGTGGCTTGTCACCTTGATTTCAAATTTCAAACAACCATTTTTTCTGACTGGAGACTTGTTTGAGTGACTGATTCTTAAATGTACTTATAACCTCTGTCAGTTCGACAGAAAAATACCAGGACCCAAATAGCAACTTCAGCACAGATCGGCATAAAGAGAAAATAATAAGCAAAAATGTCGGACATCAATATGCCAGATCGTAGCTTCAATAGCTTTAATACAATTATGGACTCACCTAATGGAAGGGATACAGTTACCGACCCCGCTTCCATCGCCGGCCAGAAAATTGGTGCTACTCTTATGATTAAGCATATACCTTGGGGTGTTGATCCACGCTTATTTCCCCACGTTGGCGAGCTGGTTGCTGTGAGAATGAGTGCCAATAACTATTCCGAGGTTCAAAGTAGGCGGACTATGACAAGTTTCCAAGTCCCGTGGTCCGCTTTCTTTCCATTGTCCATTCGAGCGAAGTGTAGCTGCGCTCCAAATTCATGTCGCTGTATAATGGAGGACTACGAAAAGCACAGGGAAAGTGATACCCGGTTGAAACGAGTGAAAATTTCTAATTATATAAGGCATTCCATCAGGAGAACGATAATGCTGTTCGGAACTTTATAGCTTCAGACCCTACCACGTTAGCAGGACAAGAGCCTGGAGCCATTCTCATGGTCAAGCACAATCCAATTGATCCCCGGGATAGCGGCTACGTCAACATATGTATTTACGACCATGTCAAACTGCTTTCCTTCAACAAGGGAGCCAGCTCTGAAGCTACCGTGAGAATTTTAAGGACTGGAGAGACTGGGCGAATCCCGTGGGCAGCTTTCTTTCCTGTGGGCGTTCGGCAAATGTGCATCTACGTTGACTTCAAAGAATCCGCTGTAAGTTTCTATTCCTTTCATTAAGCTGAGCTCTCTCTATCCTGCAATCAAGCTAATGCTTAGCTATAGGCTTTCGAGGAGGAACACTAGCGCAAATGAGGAAGTTATTAGTTTTCAGGGTTGAGATTAAGGGGAAACCCTAAAGACTACACGGCGTTTTCAGTGGAGATTATTAGGAGGGGATTCTTGTACATTACGATCTATTACGAGAAGAAAATTGAACTTGGGAGAAGCTCTTCGATCAACAAGTCACGTGATACACCCCCGGTGAAAATTGCCAGACCCCCAAAAGGCAGATGTCATTTCCATTATTCTAACACCTTCCATATTATCAATCAGTAACATGAGATTATTTCCCCCGCGTAAGACACTGACTCCGAGCACGGCCAGTAACGCCGACTCACGTGATGTATATCCTCAAGAACCTCTCAAGCGAAATAAATTAAGAAGGAATGTGGCAGTAAATAAAGCTGGAGCTCAGAAAGCTTTGAGGATAGCTGGATCTGCTATTAATCAAACGTGCTTTGTGAGCTTCCAGCTTACAATTAACCTACTGGTAGAACCGAGAACCTCCGGGCTTGGCTAACCGTTCCCTTCCAGTAGCCATTCAAATCACCCGATATTGCAGAAAATGCGGTCCCCCACGAGGGCAATTTCCCAGCGAGATCGGTGTTTTCCTGAGTCGTCATACCAATTCGTCTCCAGGTAGTTGAAAATGAGCTGTTCACGCTCTCTGCTCCCGAAGCGATCACCTCCAATTGGTACGCCAGGATTCACAACCCATGCAAAACTGAGCATGTTTGGTAGCGTGGAGCTGGTTTGGTAGCTTTGTCAATGTGTGACGATTGCCATCTGCTATCTCATCGAATATCACACATTGAGGAAGCACAATCCGGTACAGTGTCTCTTACCCCCCCCGGAGGCCCTCGCTAAAGTTTCTACTTGCTAAGCGTCCCCTTGAGAGAAGAGGATCCCCCCACCACCCGGCTTGTGACTAAGAAGAATTCCAACTATATATGGTGCCCTCCCCGAGAACCACTTCACGTTCTCTCGCTCTTACAAAATCTGCCTGTTTTGCTTAGTCTTTATGCGCAACCGCCGGAATGGCCGCCCTCCAAGTCACAACCATTGGCAGTGGCCATAACCTCAACCAGAATTCGGACTCTGAGAAAGGGTCTTCTCCCAAGCGCATTTCCGATCATGGAGTAAACGATCAAGTGTTGGAAGACGTCGACCAAGTCAAAGAAGCTATTCTCCTCCGAAAATTGGACTTAAATCTGATCCCCGTTATTATGCTAGTCTATCTCGTGAGCTTTTTGGACAGGGGTATGTTTTCGCAACATAACGGACACAACCTTCATAAAAGTTGAAACTAAGAAAGATTCGCAGTAAACATCGGAAACGCCAAATTGTACGGCTTGGAAAAAGATCTTGGACTAAAGGGCAACCAATACCAAGTCAGCGTCTCGATCTTGTTCGTCACGTATTGTGTAGGCCCCACTTTTTATATTCTCCCTTTTCCTGAAATTTTTCTCTGCCCCGCGACGGGGTTCTTTTGACTTGGCTGTTTCGCTAAAACCACTCAGCTCTTTGAGATTCCTTCAAATCTGGTTCTGAAGAAATTTCACCCAGGTCGCTACATTTCCTTTCTAACGGTGGTTTTCGGCATTATCGCCACCTGCACCGGTTTCGTTCAAACCTATGGGCAGTTGATAGCATGTAGGCTTCTCTTGGGGATTTTCGAAGCGGGCTTGTTTCCAGGCCTCTTGACCTATTTGACCATGTTTTACACGAAAAAGCAATTGGCACTTCGGGTGGGATATCTCTTCGTGAGTGCAGCTTTAGCGGGAGCCTGTGGAGGGCTTATTGCTTATGGGATTGGGTTCATGGAGGGTAGGGGCGGCTTAAGCGCTTGGAGAGTAAGCATGTCTCCTTCATTGATGGGCAATTTTGGCTTCTTCCAAACTTGCCATTACCTTGAATTGAAGACAAATGGAAAGAGAAGACAAGACAGCTGATCATGTGACACACACAGTGGATACTCGTTCTCGAAGGTGTTCCAAGCGTAGTAACTGGAATCCTCTGTCTGATTATCCTGCCAAACAGTCCAGATCACCTCCTCACCCTTGATGAGCACGAACGTGCCCTTCTACTCACCATCCGTCAACAAGAAATTGGTCAGACTGTGGAAGCCCAAAAGTTCCACTGGGCAGATGTTAAGGAGGGAGCTCTTGATTGGCACTTGTGGATCTTTTCTATCTGCTCATTCTGCGAAGACATCATGCTCTACGGGTTCTCTACCTTCTTGCCTTCCATCATCAAAGGCCTGGGAGCATGGACGAAAGTCGAAGCTCAGGCTTTGACGGTGCCCGTCTATGCTTTGGGGGCAATCACTTACTTGATCATGGCGAGAGTTAGTGATCACCAGCAAAGAAGGGGTTTATATGCATGCATATTCTCTTTCATTTCTGTCCTCGGCTATGCGCTTCTCATTTCCAACACGAGTGTAGCTGTTTCGTACGCAGGGTGTTTCTTAGTTGCGATGGGACTTTATGTTTCTGTCGGACTGCCGTTGGCTTGGTTGCCAAGCAACAAGCCAAGGTATGGAAAAAGAGCACTAGCAACTGGGATGCAATTGATGTGCGGGAATATGGCTGGAATTGCTAGTCCATTCTTGTTCGAGACAAAGATGGCACCAAAGTATATCACGGGACATGGCGTTTCGCTTGCTGTGATCACTTTCAGTGGAAGCATCTTTGCTTTTATGTCTTGGTATTATGGAAAGGTTAATGAGAGACGCATGCGAGGTGACGAGGATTGGAAAATGGAAGGGAAGACTGATCAGGAAGTTGAGGAAATGGGTGATTATAGTCCAAGATATTTGTATACCATCTAGGTGGGGGGCTAAAGTTAGCATTCAACATGTGAGAGCGAGGGTAATATGAATATGGTTTATATATAGCTATTATCGTTTGCTAAAAGTGTGAATTCAAAATATCATTCTTAAGGCCGACGGAAATATGTGAAAGTACCAAGAGCGCGACGAGTGCCAGATTTTTGGGAGCTATTATATGCGGAACCTTCCAACGATAATTTTTGATCTGTTTTGGCATCGTCTTAATCGAGAGATGTTTTATCCGGCACGGAATCATGCAAATTCTGCTCGACTTATATCTAATCCCGTTCTCTGCGGAGAAATGAAAGGTCGATTTCTGTATATGTATTTGAGGACGTTTAAAACCGCGAAAATTCTAAATCAAATAATTATATTCAGAGTATTTAAATAGGTAAATGTCTCTTATAAGATTATTAGAAACTTGGTGTGATAAAATCGGCCTTTTGTTTTTCTACCGAAGAGGTAGGCACTTTACACAGAATCGATAATAAACCTATTATGGTGGTAAATATCCAGTTCGTAATTAGGCTTGAGGCATCAGATTTCTAGGGTTCAGATTGGGACAGAGAGGGTAGTTAAAAAGTGTTTAGCTATATTGTCTTTTATATCTTTTGAATTCGAAATAGTTATGCGGAATCGCATAAGCTCGAATACAGATTTTAACAAGGGTACACCAAAAGTTAGATTTCTCCCATTTCAAAGAGGAGTACTTGGTAACGGAAATGTCAGATATTGAGTCTGAAATGCCACTTCCACAAGGGAATTTGTATATAAAGCCGAGAGCTTCTAATAAGGATTTAGAGAGAATTTCAAATAATTGAGTCGGTGGGTGTTAAGTAAGAAGATGGGCCAATTGAAATGCGTTCGAAAATACTCTTAATATCGTAATAATTCCAATGGCTTTTGTACCAGCAACTTAATTAAAATAATCTTAGAATCGCGTGAGAGCCTTAAGTATATATAATGAAAGAGTTGCTCTCGAATAGACCAAAACCGCGTCCGTCTCGCAGAGTACGGGTATTAGTGCACTAACAGTCAGAGTATCCACGACCTAGCATGAGATACACACGATAATTTTGCCTCATAACGCCTAGTAGCTAAAACATCAAACTTAAATTCCCATATTTTCATAGTAACCGCGGTGTCAGAGTACCAGTGAAATCATCAACCCTTTAGACACTTTCCTTGATTCCTATCACGCTGTCCTCCAACCCGTCCGATTTTTGGGGTCCACTCATTCTCTTCTGAACGCCCATGCCAGGTCGAATCTTCCCCCTGTAGCCTTGTATTTTTTCTCTTGAAGCTCGATATCCCTCAATTCTTGATCTTGACATAGCACTCTTCCGCTTCTCCCTAACATCTTCTTGGTTTTCTGTTCCATTCTCAACATAACTTCTCCTTCCGAACGGATTGTCATAGCTCAAATAACTAACTGGCCGAACGCTGCTTTTTCTGAATAAATGCCCACCGATCCCGTTCAGACTACTGAATTCCTCGAAGATTGGAACTTTAGTCATAGGCAGGGAATAGGGAGATCTGAGAATATCGCTACTGTGATTCGAGTATATGGATATTGATCTTTGAGACCTTGAGGAAGGAAGAAGGGTACTTTTTACTGCGTCGTGGGCAACCGAACTTGAGCGGGTAAACATTTTGTCTGTGCGATTTGAAGGATGAGCAGCGAGTGCGGGGGATGGAAGGTCGAGCTTGAAGTCCCTAATGGATGCATCGATAAGGCTTGAGAAGGATTCTGGGACTGAAGTTCGAGTTGCTTTTTCTTCTGGAAGTAGCTTGGGAGGTATTGGGGAGACTCCGCTACTAAGGTAATCTCTTTGGGCACGAATGGTGGTCCAATGTTTTATAATATATATCATCAAAGGGATAGAGATAATAATAAAGATAAATATCAGAATACTAATAACAATAGGTGCGACTAAGGCAGCTTTCATGTTACCAGGAACATCGCCTACAGGTGTTGGGCTCTCGGCAATCCCATTTAGGGCAGAAATTGGTGTAGCTCTGGGTGATGTTGAGATTGCAAAGGTAGTAAAAGCAGTTGCGGTTGGCCAAAGGAAGTTCGAGGTCTGCTGTGGATCGAAGGGACTTCCACCACCATCCTCAACTTCATCTCCAGCTCCACCTTCATTCACGCTCCCAGAACCTGATTGCGGCCGATTTCCTCCAATATTTTCACCTTGAAATAGGCTCCCCCCATTCCCACTCATGTTATTGTTGGTTGGACACCCGAACCTGCAGGGAGAAGGTATGCACCTGATCAACAGGGCAAAAGAAAAATCATCGAACAACTAATATAGAGGACATGACCACGGGTAGATGGGGATCTTTTTGCTTCCTGCGCACGAGAAATAAAGATATCAAAGTATGAGAGGGAAAAGAACCTTCTTCTCTCTCAGACCAGCGCAGTAGAAGGCATGAAGCGAGCCTTGATGGGGGTAGAAAACGCATGATATGAGCTATGTTGGCGAAATGTGCACCAACGAGCGCAAGTCCGAGAATGAAAGATGCAGTTTCGCATCAGATGCAGTTCACGACTGCGATAAGAACTCAATGAGCCTCAGGGAAGCTTTGTCTCTAATGCATAGAAAACGATGCCGCGACTGCGGTTTGGGGATAGCCCGGCGTTTCATGCTTATTTAAACCCGACCACAAACAACGACAGAGGAAGATTTTTAGCGCATTGCGAGACAGGAACCCTCGCAAAGATCAGTGATCCAGATTGGCAAACCCGAACAATTCTATATGAGTAAAACATCAAAATATGGGTTAAGATCTTGCCCACCTAGGATACACTTCTGTAAAGAGATGACTTTTATCTTACTGGTGGGTGGCGAACTATAGCAGATGCGGTATATACAGACCGAGTGCCTAACTTTATATCAACGTGGCCCGGATATGGTAGATCTTATTGGTGGTAGCCGGTAGATCTGACCCTGCCTTCATGATGCGTTAAATTTCTGCCTGGGACTACTCTCCGTCTTATCCGTTCGCCTGAAGATCAAGACAGGTCAGAACCCCTCGTCTTCAACTGGACTGGTTGACTTCCAGGAATACAAAGACTTTCGGACTTCCAGTTCGAAGATATGCAAACGGACTAAAAGTTTTTAGCGTCTCAGTAGCAGAAGTTCAGATGACTTCAAACCCCGTACGCGTTCAATCTTATGAGAAATCTGGACAGTATCGGAGTTTAGTTTTGTCCTCCTCGCATGAATTATGCTAAAGATGTTCCTTTGTCTCTAACATTTTGTTTCTAGTCAATCTTGAGCGTAGAATAGATATTAGTACTTGTGCTTTCTAACAATTATTTTCAGGGCAATACGAGGGTGACCCTATCTTTTAAGTTTCTCCGTTTGTTAACTACCAAGTCGCTGCCATCTCCACCGAGCGCATATTAGAGCCTCTACGAATCGATTCTGGCCAACAAATCAAGTAACTGGTTTGTGGCTCTCCTCGCTGTGTTTATTCTGTTGCATAATTATGAGCTGCAATGTAAGTTCCACAGAGGATTCGCTCGATGGCGTAAATTTGATATAAGTGGATTTTACCTAACTTCTTCACGCAATCAGTGACGGAACTCTTGTATATTCGACGACATCCCTTTGGTCTCGGAACAGCGTATTCTTGACTTGGAGTAACTGGAGAAGGTGGTGATGGAGTAGGCAGTATAGGAGGCAAAAGATTCTAGTTCTAGCGTTCGGGGCAAGATAAGGCTTCTTTGAGCTTCTTCGACCCATTAGGGGGAGATATCTTGATATCATTCAGGACATAATATATAACTAGTCTCATTTGCCCTTGTAAGTCTTATGAAATAGATCTGATCTGAATGAATTATACATCTAAAACCCCAAAAGTCAGATAGCGTCTTAAGAAGATTTAATAAAATCCAAAAAGTTAAAATTACAATTACAAGTGTTGGTACGGTTGGGAATCGCTATGGGAATCGATATGCGATCCGACTTAATTAGGACTAGCTTAGTAGATCACATGACCATGGGTTGCTGCATGGCATACTTAAGCAGCAACACCATGGCATGAACTAATATATCAACTACGAATCAAGACCACAACAATCAGGCTGCGTCCTACATGAGCGCATACCGACAATAAGTTATTAGGTTTAATAGTGTTTTTTCTACCGGGTATTAAACAGTATATCTTTTACATTAAGAAATTAGTATGAATTAAGTACAGATATTTATATACACCCTTGGGTCTTATTAGAAAAAGGCCATATCTTTACACCTCCACAATAAACAGGATAACAGCGGCTAAAAACAACAGAACAAAAACCTCCAACTCCATGAGGTATAAATATTCAAATCTAACATACGGCCACCATTTCAAAGCTCTTGATCTCTTAAGTCAAATTACTACTCAAACAACCTCCTCCACCAGCGGACTTCCAACACTCCCTTTGCCTCTTTTCAATGTCCTAGTATCCCCACTGCTCCCTCTAATGTGAGCATTCGCATTAAAATTAACTTCCACAACATTAACTTTCCCAATAGGCTTCCTAATCCACTCCTGTTCTCCAACCATAACACCACCTATGGTGCTTGGCCCACCGTCTGTATTCAAACTGGTTGTCTTGCTTCCAAATGCCATAGTCAAACTGGGTAGTGAGGAAGGAACTTGCAGACTATCTCTGGGAACAGTAGTTCTGTTTGTAAGATAACTTGGAACGCAACTACCTCGTTGAATATTGCTTCCTGCGAGATCCAGAATTTGTACCGGAACAGGGGTCGTATATCTCGCGGAAGGGCGGAGAGAATGTGGTTGTCGCATATCCTTCCTGGCCTTGCCAATCCAGAGCATCTGTTCGTGCTCCCGGAGATAACGATCACCACTGAAAGACTTTTGGACGATCTCTCGTGAACGCATACCGAGTTTGCGGCGCGATTCGCTTTGTTCATACATTCTCTTCGTGATTCGGGCGACATCTTCTGGAGAGAGAGTCTCGGGGAACGAGGAATCTAAAGCATCAGGTGAACTGACAGATGGGTCGGAGTATTCTGCCCATTCTTCGAGGAGAGCGAGAAGTTTTATTTGTGCACGAGCCATAGCGAAAGCGTCATTGGGGGCTACAACTGCACTGTAGCAGGCTCCATCTTCTGGATTAGTAAGGACGCGAAGAGATGCCCCAACATCAGTACACACAACGGGAGCCCCAGTCAGAGCAGCTTCACCTAGGGCAAGCGGTAGTCCTTCCGAAATCGAAGAGTTCAAGAATGCCCAAGTACGCTCAAGGACGTAAATTGGGTTAGCTTCTCCCATCAAAGTGACATTGTATCTCAGAGATTTAGTCGCAAGTATCTCTTGGCAACTCGTCGTGTATGCGGGGGTCTTGTCAATGGCACCATATATCTCCAACTTATAGTCTTTGAAACCCCATTCATTCACGATGATATCGGCGGCCAGGATAGCGGTTTTGATATCCTTTGCATACCATATATGAGAGAGCATGGTGACAGTTGGTACCATGGTCTTGATTTCCTTCACCGGGGTAAATCGCTCAATGTGAGTAATGCCATTGACTACGGGATCAATCTTACGCTTGAAGATTGAACGGTTTTCAATCCTCCCTTGGCATGTTCCAATCTCTACTTCCCACCCAGGGTTGAAGAAGTCAGCGCATGGTAGAATGGTATCCGCGTGGTGTAGAATGATAACGGAAGTCATCCTCATCATTCCTAGAAGGGAGTTGCGAACAAAAGGCGAGAGGGGACATAAAGCAGAGGAAAGGTATAGATTTGTTTCTCTCCAGCTGATTGCGTGATCCCAAATTTGTAGGGTACATCCTCGTTTTATCTTACAGACAATACCGTAGGACGCACTCGCACTATGATGCGAGGCCTGGAAAATCGCTGGCATTTTTTCTGGAATCGGGATAGAAAAGATGAATAGATATCTTGACCATAGCTCAAGTGCTTGGTCTAGTTGCCCCAGTGTAGGCAGTTCAGTCTTCAACCATTGAGATAGGGGTCGTGTGTTCGTGGAGTGTTGTTTAAGCCAAGCCTGCCTCCATGCAGCTTTAACGATTTCACTCCGCCAGACTGTAGACCAATTTCGATTCTCTTCAAAATAGGCATTCAAGGCAACAAGTGCGCGAGTCACTTGCTTAACATCAGCCATCGAAAAGTCCAAAGCCCTTGCTCCATTGACGAGAGCTTTTAGGACAGGTACAAATGAGCGCTCAATATCGAGACGTGTGATATGCGTTGAAAGGTAGTCGACCTCAGAATCCAGACGATTTTCAAAAAGACCGTGGGTTGGTGTCATGAGGTCAAGACCCCATAAAGGAATGATTTTGAGCGAGTGGACATTACGCTCGATTTGACGCTTCGGAATCCCAAAATCATTAGCAGATTCCGCAACCATATGCCACTTGATTGTCTTGAGGTTGTTAATCACGTCGCTTCGGCAGGCAGTAACTCCTCCACTCTAAAACAGCTATCAGTAGAATTCATCAAGAGTGATATATTGAAGTATGTTTTTACCTCATTCGGCCAAGTGCCAGTATCAACCGCAATAACGTGTAAAGCGGTCTCATCCTCCTCCTGCGTAGTCAAATTAGATCTCGTCATACTGCACGCATCACCGCCTTGTCCGAACGTGTAGAGGTCATTGATCTTGATTGCCAACGGTGTCCAGCTCGAGACGGTAGGATCAAGGTCAACACACGCCATAACGGCATCTCTGTTCCGGTCTAGATATGCTTCAGCCGCTTGCATTTGCCCTAAATCTCTTTTTCTCCAATAGGGTCGGAGGATGGGCTCACGGCGTAGTAACCGCTCATCAAGCCACCGTACAATAACTCCATCAAATGCTGAGTTATCTTTCCATGCTTTCCAAAGAAGTGAGCGTGCTTCAGGAGTGGAACATGGATAACTGTGAGTGTGAAACCCAAGCCAGCGCGTCACTGGAAATGTTCTTTTTGACTTGAACCCATACAGTGGATTATCGTTGAGAAAGGAAACCTTGGACGGCCGCTTGAGGACATCTAAATGGTCGTATAGTATCAAGGCTGGAGTTTCAACCTTTTGCCCATTCAAAGTTGTGACGATCGTGGGGTGGAATTTATGGTCATAGAAGTATTTGCTTTCCCAGACGTCTGCTCCAACCACAAAGGTTGCTTCGGTGACTTGAGAATGTGGGATCCAACATTCGAGTCTTTCTGGTCTCCGCCTTGGAGCTGCACACCAAGAGACTGTGCAACTCAAATGAGGAAGAACAAATTCTGCACGTAAAAGAGCGCAACCAAATTTGGAGGCTTTTTGATAGTGATACTGAAAGCGGACGATATTACCATCTTTCATGTATGAACCAGAATCAATGTGCCCCTTTGAGTTATACGAGATGTTCTGGAGTTCATCGCGCCCCGCGATACCCTTTCTTGTGATCGGAGATGTGAGGAGATCGCTCTTTGATAATCTCTTGAGAGCATTCGGGTCTTGACGGCGATAGTCATAAACATAATCGTTGACTGTGGTTTCATTATCTAGCTCAACACGCCGAAGGAGTGTCATATTCGTGGCGTACATGTTGATGGCAACAAGGTTGGCTTTTGTGGTCGGCTCTGTCTTGTGGTCTCCACGGTATTGAAGGAGTCGAAAAGCCCCATCATCGATTTTATGGAAGAAGCCGGTGAGGATACCGTCAATATTTCTAATCACGACCCGACGTCTCTTGATAGTAACTTCCATTCCTTGAATATTCTTCCATGTCGATACAACGCCTGGGCGTCGATAGAACAGAAAGTATGGCAAAAGAAGGCTCTGCACGCCCTTTGACACATGCCAAACTACGAGAAGGATGAATCTCGTGACTTTGTGCCAGTGTTGATTGGTTTTTGAGAATGTGAATTCAAGTTCTCGCTGATACTCTGGGTCCGCAACGAATGCAATGGACAAAAATTTAGAGATCGTTCCAATGTGATGGTAGACGTTGCCAGAGTACTTCAAACATTTATCGTAAAACGTGTATTTTGATGGACCTGCAGACTCAAGCAAGGCACTTGCCATAGCCCAAGGTATTGGTGTCGACTGCTGGGATGACCTCGAGAAATCGCCGGATGTTGACCGAGACTGTGGTTGGTGTTTTTCTAAGAGGTCTCGGTTGATCACGAGGTTGAGGAGTTTCGCTTGTAGTGACGCAGAATAGTCGCAGCGTGCGACATAAGTCTTGAAATTCAGCCCTGGGGTATTATTTACCTTGGAGTTCAATAATCTTCGCTGTTCCTCGGTGAGCTTGGTTTTCTTTCCTAGACAGCGGTCGAGTAAAAATCGCCGCAAGTCGACATGTAACGGCTGCCATTCAGCATTGAAATCGAAGCCTAGACATGTGTTTCGCAGCACGTCGTGCCGGAGTTGTTTTGCTTGCTTCTCAAAATCCCCCTTGCGTGTATAAGATTTCAACTGGCGGTCGAGGCTGTCTGGGCTCGGAATTCCTTTATTCCAGACCGTTGTGTTGAAAAGAAGAGTCTGCGCCAGAACACCATCGTGTTTGGAGTATCCCAGGTATCTCTCGGCGACGACTTGGACAAGGAGTTCTGCAACGCTGAATTGAAGTTTAGCACAAATATTTGATTGAAACACAATGGAGGGGGGCTTACTCCCAATAAAACCCCTGAAGAGGATCTTGAGTCTTAGGGATATATTTTGTCTCGCAGGATACAAGCACTTGCACCTTCGACCCTTCGGTTACGGTAAGTGCTCTTATGGATTGGTCTGAGTGAGGGAAGTGGGCAACGGAGAGCAATTCAACCTGTATACGATGAGCCTAAGCAGATTAAAACACGTACTTCGCACTCACCTGGACAAATCCTTCTGAAAACATTCGCTTAGTCAGAGTAATGAGTGCTTCGGCATCTGGAAAGGCTTGCTGTGCAAGATTTGAGAGGTTTGTACGAGTGGCTTGATTAAAAATAACTTTCACCTGAGACCCGAACTCGGACTCAGGATCAATGGGAAGTCTCTCTTTCTTTGGAATTTCGCAAAGCTTTTCGTGCAAGCTTTGTAACTCTGCCTGTGACCAATGGTGATCGACATCAGGATACGAGTAAGTGTGATATACTCCTGCTGAACTATCAATCGGGAATGGCAAATCTTCAGGAGACCCAACGATTCTGGCACCCCAAAGAGATAAAATAGCAGTTGTCCAAGTTGCTGTTCCTAGAGCAATGATGCCTGAATACGCGAAAGTTGTTAATTTGTGATCGAGCACAAAGCCTAAGGTTAGACCAATGACGACGCCAGTTATGAGGGGTTTCAATGCATGGGGCCCCGAGAATATTTTGGTATATTGATACCACAGGAGGCCTAACATGTTAGGATCTATCTGGGTTCCGCGCAAGTGAGGAAGGAGTAGAGTTTACTAACCAGTATACGCCAGAGCATACGAGAAAAAGACTGTGGTCCCGCTGCCATCATCACTGGCGCTAGAGAACAGCCAAATCAGGGTTGTGGTAAATGCCAAGCCCCAGACATGCCAACATAAGAACTCGCCTAATGTACTCCAGTATAACTTCCGACGGTTCATGCATTTGGTCCAAGTGACCTGAGATATGTCCCCATTGGTGGTCACATTCTCTTCAGTCTTCCTGCTCGCCAGCGCATATAATTTGTGACCATTAAAATCAAGAAGAACCGCACCAACCAGATAGTAGGCAAGACTAAAGCCAATTGGCATAGTCAAATTCGTGTCCTTTGTGTTAATAAGCCCCGTAGCCAAACCGCCATCAACGAGTGCAATCCATTTATCAAGTAGAGCAAGGATGAAATAGAGCACCGTGCAACCAATCTTCGTTAAATGTCAGCAAGAATTCAATCTGCATGGTGTGTAATTTACCTCGTCGCCAGCTTGTCGCCAATGAAGAAATCCGTTATGGAAACGAATACCAAGTTGAGACTTCTGTAAAGAGAACAATGCTACTTTAGTTTGAACATTCCAGGCAGAGCTGAACAAGATGGGTCTTGCCACACCACTAAATCTACAGTACCAGTCCTAATTTTGTTAACGTTAAGATTTCAACCTCGGACACGGTAACTCACCATCAAGAATTCGGTCGCTTCGAAAGACTTAACAAGCTTGGCAACAAGGGGGTCTCGAGTTTTGGGTGCAAAATATCCCTTTCGACGCTCGAGATCGATTTCATGTAACAAAGACCTGCGTGCAAGTCTGAGGACAGCTGGATCAGACATTTTTTCTAAAATATCCGGCCTCATCACAGTCATGCTTTCCAGGTACCAAGTCCTCAGCTTGCTATCATCTACTAGAGTTATCTGTTGATACCAAGTAGTCCAACGTGATCCGGTAAAACGCACACCGAGAAGCAAGCAAAAGACGAAGACGTATAGGACGCTTAGATAAATGTAAATATCGTAATGCGGAACAAAGATTGTTGTGATTGGTGAGACAAATAAAATTGGTATGCAGCAGATAATAACACTTCTGCCTGACTGAAATGCTGATCCGATGAATTGGTAATTCGCAAGAGCGGCGAGAAGTGACAGGTAAGTTGCCAGCACGATTAAGTAAAGGAAGAATACGATTGCTAGTGAGGTTAGTATAATCTTAGCCCTCAAGGAGGTCGCGTATTTTTAGTGTAAATTGTTATAAGTTGAGGAGATGGAAAGGATGATTGTACTGACCAGCATGAAAGGTAGAAACAGATATGAAGATGACAAATCCAAGTACAGCAACGATGATTGTAAAAGCAAAGCCACCTAGTAACCGGGTAACTACAAAGTAGTTCATAGCAGAGAATGCCATAGAGGATAGATAATATGTGCCCCCACAAGAAATCCAAGTTCCAATAGCTCCAGAGAGCAGGAGTGCAATCATCAGTGCAGTCGTTGCGCTATGTTGCTCCTCATAAGTCATGAAGTTCATCGACTTTGTTAAACCACTCAGGTAAAGACCGTGCCCAGTTGTTGTTAACAAGAGAATATCAATAAGAGCGGGAATCGCAAATACACTTAGAAATGTAAATCGAAGAAGGGCCGGTAGGGGTGTAGCCTTGTAGGTTGGATCCACATCGATTTGTGCTTCCGCATACGCCGAGTTCAATCCACGGTTTGTTTCTTTGAAAATTGGAGGCTGATGTTGAGGTATCGAGTAATAGTCCATGAATCTTTTAGACAAAAGCTCGCCAAATTGACTTGGAGTGACATCAAAGTAAGCCTCGCAACGGGAACCCAATGCAAATAACTCTGCAAAGGCTGCAGCTTGATCAGGTTGGTCGTTGAACAAAGGATTTCTGTCTGTGACCTCGATATACACTTCTTCAAATGATAACTTGCGCATTGTCACGAAAACGGAAAGTGCGAAGATGTCTGCGGCAGCACTAGTAATGGGTTGGCGAAGAAACTCGTCCAAGGCGTCCACGATCGTGTGCAGGGTATAGTGGCCTCTGTTCCGGAGCGCGTGGTTTATGATTCGTTCCACTTCTTGGAATAAAGAGATTGAACTGCTCAGGGTTGGATGCTGTCGCTTGCATTGGCAATGCCACTGAAGTCGGTTTTCGAGCATTTTCTGAAGTGTGATGTCCCCCCGCAAGTATTCCACAGTGTTTTCCATTTTGAGTTTTTGCCAATGCGGGATATCTATGAGCTTCTTTGTCAGCGCAGAGGTAATTCCTTTCAGAAGATTGTCATTCTCAACCTCAGTGTATCGGGAAAACCGCTGCAAAAGAAGAACGCATTCCTCAGGAGATAAAAGCTCGACATCTTGTTGAAATCGAGGACAGATATCGATCTCAGATTTGATTGTCTGGTTCCAGAGACCAAAGGTGTGTTCAGCAGCCAGGCATTGTCTGCGTGTGGCTCCGCGACAGGAGAGGTAAGTGTGCAACAAAGTACCCATTACGTCTTTGGCGGTTTTTGAGATATATATATCGATAGCTTTTGCCGGATGTATATGAGCTACCGCCCAAAATTGTCTTTCAAGAGAGCGTTGGAAGCCTGAATGAAGACCGAGAAACACCCGTAGTCCCTCTGATCCATCCTCTGGGGATACCTTTAAGATTCTAGCAAGTTCGGTAATCATTCCCCGAACCAAAGAAACTTCCGTGTTTCGAAAATTGGCAGGCATGTTTTCCCCACTGGCAAATTCTGCGAAAAGTATACCGAATTCCCGCAGCTTGGTCGGACTCACGGCATCGAGTAAATCTAGCTTTCTTAAATTTCGCTGAGAAAATACAATTTCTTCGTAGTCCTCAAGAGATACATCCAATCCAAGAGGAAAGCATCCCAATTCATTGTAGCTCTTGCCACTAGCAGACATGCAAATGGGGTCACAAATCACTGCATCATGCAGGCTTAACCCTTCCACATTTGTACCGGGAGTCTCATGAGCTTGAGATTCTGGCGTGAAGAGGTCTTTGTGACTACAAACTTGGTATTGGTGCAGACCTTTTAAGCTTGGGAAAAGGGTATCAACGGATCCAACCCTGGCGAGGCGATTTGAAAGCTGTTGACCGTGCTAAATACCAAAAAATCAGCTTTTGATACACCATATTGAATGATAATGTGCTCCAACAGAATTATTTAGAAACTCACAGGTCGGTTATCCTTCCATATGCCATGAACCTCCATTACTCGAGGTTCTTTAAGCCAGGCAAAGGCGCTGAGAGGCTCCATCGCAACAACATCGACAGTGGCGTCCAGAAGGGCGGCTCGAGGTCCAATCCAGGGCAATACATTATAAAATTTACACCAGTTGAAACTCCTTCGTAGAACTGCGTGAGAAATTATCGCATCGTCATCGAATGTTTCCCATGCTAGAACAACAAAATCCCTCACGCAGGCTTCGGTTACAAAGGCCTTTACAGTTGCATGCATAGTTTCTATGTCAAAGCAATCTTCGCGCTCACCATCTGCTTGAATAATTCCATTGCAGATAACCAAGCCAGATATTGATTCTGATTGCAATACTTTGGGATCCTTCATAAAGCCTGGTGCTGAAACTTCAAGGTACACATCTAGCCCAATATAATGAATCACGTGACACAACTCATGCAAGAGTGGGGTTGGAAGTATATCCCAGTTCACGAGCAGAATTCCAGTAAATCCATTAGAACGACCGTTATAGTCTCGGAGTTGGGCCAAGGCCGCAGTCATAATATGATCAAGCCATAATATATATCCCTTTTCGCCGTGTGGTGGCCGTGCAGAGGTGTCCATAGCAATATTCATGTCCAATCTGCCAAGAATGTGGTCAGGCTGGGTTGACGTTCGAACTAGGCTTGCAATGAAGGATACAACATTTGGCTGACGTGGATCGAGAATTATGATATCTCGTGAGGAAAGACTCTTGGTTTGTGTTATAGACCCTTCTTGGTCAAATGGACCCAAATATATTCCCAAAGACTGGGGCCTTTTTTTTGCGCATTTTTCCAGTCTCAACTCGGAATTCGAGGTCACATATCTTTTTAAATGTAAGGCGATTCGTTTTCGAAGAGCATCGGAGGTTTGAGTCTATTCTATTATATCAGCAGGGACAGTAGTAGCGAGGCGCGCCGTAATGGTTTTATTAGTACCTTTCTCTTCACATATACCCACACCTTCTTGAATAGTGAGATAGCAATATATCCAGATCCAAGAAGCACTGAAAATGCCCAAAACCCGATCAACACCTACACGTGTTAGTTTGTTATACCTATCGAGAACTTCGTTACCTACCCATTGCCACCAGTGTTTAAACAATTGGGAGCTGCTGCCCGCATGTACACCGGTTATGTAGGCCATTGCCCCACGCCCAAAAAAAAATGAAGGTAGAATTAGACGTGCTCTATGCTCCTAGAGGAAATCACGATCCTCGAGCACTCCAACGCACAGTGTGAATGAGATATCGCCTCAGGTAAAGTCATCCATGCCAACAAATAAAGAAAGAGATAGTTTGTGAGGTCAAGAATTTCTGGCACAGGGAGTTGTCAAAATTCCATTGACTTCAGCCTCACCTACGCGGAGGACTGCTTCGAAGTAGGTGTCTCCGCACTTACCAATCCAATGTAAGGCGTCACGGATCCGACAAGACCCACAGGCTCTCGAAGTGTTGGCGCCCAGGATGAGACACGGTCCAAGGAGCAACGTGGGGACACGATAACCATAGAATACTGTCCATCAATCCCAGATCTCATCTACTGTGTGCAGTGGTAGAACGCCATAGCAAGGAGGAAATTTTTCTTACTTGGTCGGCTGCCCATGAATTATTGCACCATGAGTTCCAGCCGCTTCGTATCGAACCCACTAGATCTAAGAAGTGTCGGTTAAGAAAGAATATACAGTAGGGATTTATTGTTAGACTTAGTACAGGAGGCTTCGGAGTATGAGTTTGACCCGAAGCCAAGTGAGGGTTCACTGGTCGCTAGGATTTGCCTAGGCCGTCTACTACTGGAACCCGACAACACTCTAGCTGGCCAAGCATGGAGAGGCCCTCAGCGGTTGGCCCCTTGAACGCCATCGTTCAGTTGAGATCTCAACCCTGCCAACATCACAAACTGCTAGCCCCGTAGCTTCGAGTGCCAAGCTGGAGCAGAATGCCAATGGAGGATGTTGGTTAGGAAGACCAAGAGCGTCTGGGGACAAGGAGTGGGAGGATGTTCCAAGACGGTGGATGGAAGGCTCGAGACACCTGGGCCGGCCGGCCTGTCGTGCATTTTCTGCCAGGGTAGAAGAGGGTGACGATGAGGTTGGACGTGGAGTGAGGAGATTGTGAGACTTGGCAGGCGCTTGTACGGAGTAGTCCTATTAGTGCACCAATAACACGTGATGCTGGATGCCGCATTAACGCTCGTCCTCCACTCGCTGCTTTTGCGGCCTCTGGTGTCTCCTCGGCTGTGTCCCACCAGCCCCCAACGGCGGCATAACTACCACCTCGCCATAATGTTCACAGGGCACGCATAATTTAGTACCATCGAAATCCGCGCAATCCACCCCTCTAAGTCCTGACATATTGCATATCCCGTTGTCAATACGGGACACAGCTGCACCAAATTTCCCTAGCTCTTCTTCCAAGCAACCTCGAGCCATCCCAGCCCCAATCCCAAGAATTCCAATGCCCACTTCTGGCTAGAGGAGTCTTGCAAAATGCGAACTATTGAAAAACAACTGTCAAAGTCCTAAGAAGTAATATCATGGCTTTCTGCAACATATCGGTAACGCCAGGTCTGCAAGAGTCAACCTGTTAGTGAAGCCATCCTCGTCACCGAGTTCCTATGGGAAATTGTGGCAGCTTCTCGCCTTCTCCATCTGGAGTATGCCACTTCGTGTCTCGAATCGTGAGCTTGCGTTTGGTCCAGCCATGGGAGGGGGGAATTTCTGGTGCCAAGTGGATCTCGTGTTAGCACCTTTGAGTGACTTACAACTTTCTCGCTATGAACCTTTCTATTATATACCGGGAGGCTAGGGCGTTGAAATCTCTCCTCTTCCATCTTTATCCTTTCCTCTTGTCAGCTCAATCATTCGTTCACAAAATGCTTGTGGACTACATCCTTAGGGCTGCCTTATTGGTGGTCTCTCTATCAACTTCCGTTAATGGACACCCCGCGCCAGCACCCGCCAAACCTGTCGCATCGGAGTCAGTTGGAACATCAGGTGGTGCAACGAGAGTTGCTGCCCCAGTTGCTCCAACTGTTGCAGCAAAAGTT
Organism: Neobulgaria alba; assembly: GCA_003988965.1. Lineage (NCBI taxonomy): Eukaryota > Fungi > Ascomycota > Leotiomycetes > Helotiales > Gelatinodiscaceae > Neobulgaria > Neobulgaria alba. Next base: position 118,338 of record QYAM01000070.1, read on the forward strand.
GGTGGTATTACCGTGGTTGCCAATACCACTGTTCAAACCTTAGCTGTAGCCGCTCCTGCTGCTGTTGTAGCCGCGACAACTGTGGGAGCCAAGATTCTCATCTTTGCTAGAGATACTGCGTCTGGATATTCAGGTTACTCTGGTCTCAATGGATATGGAATTCCGTATGAACTTATCATCGTCCCTCAAGCTGGTATAACACTTCCAGTCCTCAACACTTCCACAACAGCGGGCAACTATGGTGGTATCGTCGTAGTCTCTGAGGTCAGTTACGATTATGGTGGAACCTTGGGCTATCAAAGTGCTCTGACTGCCGCTCAATGGGCAACATTATATCAATATCAAGTCAGCTTTGGAGTTCGAATGGTCCGCCTTGATGTCTTTCCCAACGCGGACTTTGGAGCCACCGCACTTGGAGGATGTTGCAGTACTGGCGTTGAGCAACTCGTTAGCATCTCAAACTCAACGGCATTCCCAACTTCCGGCTTGAAGACGTATGCTTACTCTTTCATTTGATGATTCTCAAGTTTCAACTAACACTGTATCAGAGGAGCTGGTATGAGTACTTCTGGCTTGTGGCATTACCCTGCGTCAATCTCAAATGCGAGCATTGCCACTGAGTTTGCCCAATTTGCCGCAACAACTGGTTTTACGACAGCATCCACAGCAGGAGTCATCAACAATATCAGTGGCAGACAACAGATGGCTTTTTTCCTTGGCTTTGCAAATGATTGGAGCGCTACTTCTAACTTCCTCCAACATGCTTGGATCAATTGGATTACCCGAGGTGTCTGTAAGTATTTGCCTAGCTAATAATCCTCTCTTTTAAGCCATGCATGGATTGTGTACTGATCCTCTACAGATACTGGATACAAACGCATTAATCTCAGCACCCAGGTCGACGATATGTTCCTTTCCTCAGATATCTATTCTCCAGCGGGCACAACCTATCAAATCACAACAGCAGACTTAGCTCAACACATCACGTGGATGAGTACTGTTAATGCTAAGCTGCCAGCTGGATCTAACTATTTCATTGAAATTGGACACAATGGCAACGGAAACATTGATGTAAGTAATAATTAACGTTAAGCCCATACCGACCCATCCTAATTGCTTTACAGGATGCTTCAGGACTTGAAACCAGCGGTCAATGTGGCATCGGCCCAATTGATTACCCTGCTCAAGTTGATACCCCATTGGAATTTATGAAAGTCCGGGGAACAGGCACCAACCTCTGGCCAGCCACCCCATCAACTTATCCGTAAGTTTCACTGCTCCACGCAGAAAGCAATTCTAATATTCCCTCAGGTATACCACAACTTGCACAAACTTGGACCCCTTGAAGAATTGGTTCGCAACAACTTCCAACCTTAACGCGTTTGCACATGTCTCCCACACTTTCACCCATGAGGATCAAAATAATGCTACATACTTCGATGTGTCTCGTGAAATCTCATGGAATACCGCTTGGCTCAAGCAAGTCGGCATTTCTGCAGCAACCAAGTTCAGCCCTAAGGGTCTAATCCCCCCAGCTATTACTGGAATGCATAATGGCGATGCTATAAAAGCGTGGTTAGATAATGGAGTCGCGAATGTTGTCGGTGACAATACTCGCCCCGTCTTGATGAACAGCGCCAACGAAATGTGGCCACTTATCTCTACCGTCGCCGCAAATGGCTATGCCGGAGTACAAATCAATCCTCGCTGGGCTACCAACATCTACTACAATTGCGATCTCCCAGCATGTACAGTTCTCGAATGGATAAATACCAGCGCAGGCTCAGGTGATTGGTACTCTCTCCTTGCGGTAGAAAAGAACACAAACACCCGACATCTCGCTGGCCTTCACCACGACCCATACATGTTCCATCAAGCAAACTTAAACTATGTCACGGCTGGAACAACTACAATCAATGGAGTCACTACGAAGTATTCCATGCTCCAAGCATGGGTAGAGACCATCGTTCAGGAAATGATCAGACTTACTACTTGGCCTATTATATCCCAAAAGCACGATGATATGGCTACCGGCTTTGCATCACGTATGGCCCGAGACAAGTGTGCGCCCTTATTGAGCTACACCATCAACCCCACTGCGAAAACTATCACCGGCATCACCCTGACTACGACTGGAAACACATGTGGAGCTACAATTCCAGTTACTGTTCCAGGGACCGTCACCTCGACCCAAAGTTTCACCACGGAGAAACTCGGAAGTGATCCTCTTACTATCTGGGTTAAGATGGCTGGATCTCCTGTCACCTTCACGCTGTCGACTCCAGTCGCCTTCTAGATTTAAAAAATTAATTTTGACGTTGAGAGTTCATTCATCTCGACAGTACGATGTAAAATGACAAAAGTGTGGCGTTTATACAGGAAAGTCTTGCTTCAGTTTGATGGCATGATTCAAGTCAGGTGATAAGGATGGTAAAGGGTAATTTGGAACGGATTTTAGCTGGGGAGCAATAATTAAATTAATTCTTCATCTAAAGTCTTCGAGTTGAGAAAATCTGTGACTGCTAATCAATTCTTTTCATTCCTCGCAAAAATATGAAGTTTCTCGAAGGAAAAATGAAGTCAACCTTAAAGCGGCCACACAAGCTAGGGAAAGCGGATTAGCGAATCATGCTCCTAAACTTCGTGCAATCTCAAAATCAACGACATCCCTTCTTCAGCCTACTCATGATACCTAATGAGGTGGGATCAATACTTCCAACTCCGTTCAGTTGCTTTTATTGGCAACATTCCTTTCTCCCTTCCTCGACGCAGTCACTTCTTAAACCTCATAAACCAAACTGGTTGTATGGTTCGACTGCACATGATCCAACCCCGCAAATTGTCTCACCCACGTACACTTCGCATGAGGAAAATCTTTTCCATGCTTCATTGTGGCCAAAGAGCTACCCAGATTGGATGAGTGACTTTTCTCACTCGGGAGTAATAACAGGGGAGTTTGTGCATGACGTTTTGTTGTGCTTGACCGTCCGGTACACGAACTTCCCCCCTGCTTTGTGCCAAGTGGCTAAGCATTGGGAGCCACAACGCCAACAAATTGGCCGGAGCTGAAAAATCACCTCATGTACATATATTCACTTCAAATTATGTCACTGACATCAGCTGAATTCTCTGTTGTTCATCTATTTTCGGCTCTAGTCTTGGCTCTCAAGAGACCTCAAGACCACAGACCCGGTACAACTTGAATCCACTTCGCTCAACCTCGATAATCCGTTCATCCTGTTTTGAGGAAATTGCATATCATTGACAAAGATCTGCTGCACCCTACCCCTCACCAAGCACCTCCTCGGTCTCAATCCACACGGCACCTTCTTTCTCATCATGTCTTTTGAAGAAGTCTCGCCACCATCGGATACAGCTGAAGAGTCCAATATGAAAGCCACCACAACCAGACAATGGACGAACCACTCCAAAAGGTTTTGGCTCATCACTTGCGGAGTGCTTCTGGCAATTGCAATCGGCCTTGGAGTCGGCCTTGGAGTGGGTTTAACCCAAGGATCAGGAGGCGCCGGTTCACCATCGGCCTCAAGCTCCCCAGCCCCGTCCCTGCCAACAAGCAATACGACATCCGGTACCTTCTTCCGTCCGACAGCCGGGACAACCTGGCAAATCGTTCTCCCATATGCACTTAATGACACCTCCTCACCGGCTTCGGTTTATGACATCGATCTATTTCTCAATCCCGCCTCCGTCATTGCAAATTTGCACGCTCTAAACAAGTCCGTGATTTGTTATTTCTCTGCTGGAAGTTATGAAAACTTCCGAAACGATTCAAATCTCTTCAAAGCATCCGACTATGCAAACGCTCTCAGCGGCTGGCCAGGCGAATACTGGCTAAACACAAATTCAACCAACGTCCGAAGTATCATGTCATCTCGTCTTTCCCTTGCAAAAGAAATCGGCTGTGATGGCGTCGACCCTGACAACGTCGATGGATATGACAACGATACCGGATTCTCCCTCACGACTTCAGATGCAGTAAATTACCTTACTTTTCTTGCCGTCTCAGCTCACAATCTTGGCCTGGCTATTGGGCTCAAGAATGCCGGCACCATTGTCCCCGAGGTGATTGACCTGATGCAATGGGAGGTCAATGAGCAGTGCATTCGGTATTCAGAGTGTGAGGTTTTTCAGCCCTTCATAGCAGCTGGGAAACCCGTCTTTCACGTAGAGTATCCAAGTTCAGCACCAACCATTAGCGCAAGCACCAAAGCAAAGTACTGTAATGATACTACGGCGGCGGGGTTCTCGAGCATATTGAAGAATCTGAACCTGGATGATTGGATAGATAATTGTTAATTATTAATACTTTGGGGTTTTCCAACCGCTTCGTTTTGAATGAAAATGTATTTTATTTTTGCGCGTCTCAAAATTGTACCTTCATCACATCGAATCATATCGGATCATATTATCTAACCGTTCTCGATTTGCTGAGTCTTTAAGTATCAGCAATTCGATTTCGTAAACGCTCCGAAGCCAAGCCCCTAGCCTCGTAACCGTGAACTTATTCTCCGAGTCGCCTGTTTTCAGGCTGAAAATAGTAGCCAAGGAACAAGGTCCCAATTTTCAGCCTCCATATTCCCTCCCGTCGATCCGTCCCTTTGTCGATTGGGTTAGCGACTGTTTGACAGGGCTTGCCCCGCAGTGGAACCTGTCAGACATGTGTTGTAACTCGCAAGGGTTGACAATAGGGCAGACGAAAGTGCACGCTTGGTCTCAAAGCCTAGTTTTAGAGTTTCACAAGTGGAAGTTGCCCGCGACGTTCGTTCATGACAGGCATAACATAATGAGGATAGCGTTTGGCTCACATTGAGATTGAAAGAAAGGGAATGCAACTGCCGAGCTGTTTGTGTTGCGGAGAAATGCTCAGCTAATGCACGTTGACGGCTTTCGAGTTACGGGGGTGCCGGAGCTGCATCAACTCGCTTGCTGCGTCCCAAAAGAGCAATTTTGAGGCTGGAATAATGCCCCAGAGGGTTTTAAGTGGTGTTACTAATCACATGTTCCATTTTTCTCCCTTCACCACTTCTGCATCAGAGAGTGTTAGGACTGACGATGTGGTGGGGTCGTGGTACCTTAATCGCGTGGACTGGGCCCTGCCAAGACGTTCGTGCTCAACTCTCCAAGAGCGTTTGGCTGAAAGTTAGGGGGGGCTCTCACTAAAGCTCTGGCTTTTACAGGCATGCGTTGGGCGAGAGCAAGCGAGGATGTCTCGAAGAAGCAATAACTTCAACCCGGGGAATGGTCAGGGAAGGCGTGATTATTCTTTGCTTTTGCATCAGTATCGTGGGTTCTGATCGGAGACACGCAGGTTGTTTACCTTTGTAGGGTCCCGCTCTTAAAGCCACGCTAACATGGAAGTTAAATGCCTCCGGAGCAGAAATAGAGCGGAGAGAGTAGTCCTATGCCAATTAGAATTCCATATCCACCCACGATCTGACTGCAGTTCCCCATCTAATGTTAACGCACCAAAAAGGCCAAGGCCCGTATTCCAGACTTCATGACGAATTATTTCGCTCCGTGTATCCGACAAAGATTTCCAAGCCTCACAGCCAACGCTTTACTGCCCCCCATATTGATCATACGTAAAAAGAATTTTCAGATCCAATTAGAAATGTCTTACCTAAGAACCTTGATTAGTGAGAGTCTCAAACGTTATTTCTTCCTCTCGTTACTATTGAGCATAATCTAGGGGGGAGATGTGGCGTTACTCATGTATGGCACCCCACACATTGTTCTCCACCTACCACTCGCCTCTCCCGCTCTGCCCAGCCTTACCAGTCCCCATTAAGAATCACACGTCCCGAAGCGTCTTCCCCAGAAGCTCCAGCCCCGACTGGCTTAAAATCCCTCGACCCCAACTCCGTAAATGCATGAAAACGGGTCCAGAAAACTTAATTCCGACATCTCAACTCTAACTTTACTTCATTGGTCCCTCATTTTCACACCGTTGGCCGGCATGTTGGAGATCAGATGATCACGGTATATCTCACCCAATTCAAAGACAACCAACGGCAGAGTCTCACGTCCATAATACGTGGACAATTCTAGAAACCCATCGGTGTCAATACAACCCATCACGAATTTCCAAGAACCTGATTTAAGGTCCCAGTGCATGATTGTCTCGCATTTTCTTTTTTATCCCGCAATCAAGAGGTCGAGAATAAACGCAATGTCCTCTACCCAGCGGGTAAAATTTTCAATACCCTCTACTCGGCCAGAATTCTTGAAAATTAAGTTCGTACCCTAACAAGACTAAACCCTTCATCTATAGAGAAGGGAGAGGAACACGAAGATCAAGGAACTTCGCCTCGTGGTGGCGTATCCGGTTTGGCAAGCGTGCAATCCCATATCCACGGAACGCTCGTACAGACCCAAACGCCAAGCAATGTTAAACCTGTAACCGAGAGGGGTGAGGAAGATCAGCCAGCCCTAAACAAAGGAAACAGCCCATAGTGAGGCACACTAAACACCACCCTCCTCTACCCACTTCCCACGTATACATGGTGCTCCCCTCTTGAGGCTCTCAGCCTCCTCGGCTCTGACTGCTTGAGAAAATAAAATAAATATGCCTTCCCCTTTGTTCACTTGGCTCGGAGCTCGCAAGAATTGCCGCATTTGACGGAAAATGACCACACACTAGACTATTGAAAACCCCATGTTGAAACCTTACATTGATGTATCTCAGGTTCTGCAATTGAGGGCTTGCCAACCACATTGTACATTAGACTCATATACCGAATTTGTTCATTTGAGCAATAATAGGAAAAACAAGGTCCTTTCAAACAGCGGTAAGATCGGAGATGCCAGATACTCAGTGAGACTCAAACTAGCTCACCACCATGTCTTCAACCCATCCAGCCCAGCCGTCCCAAAAGCTCGAGTAGTAATCTATCCCCAGGCCGGTGACAAACACCTCCCCTGCCAAACCCCTCAGCTCTTTGACTAGGCTCTTCTCATTCCTAGCACTTAAATTCCCTAAGCTATGAAGAATGACTGCAACTTGATCTCTCCGGATCTTGTTTTCACTCATAAAGTTTTTAATAGATTTCTTGAGATCGTAGATCTGATACGTAGAATACGCTCCTTCAAGAATGACGCTTGATGTGCAGGAGGCAAGGAATCGCGGGTCAGGGATTGCGCCTGGGTTTTGGATAACCTGGAGACTTGTTAGTGTAGAAACAAAGGGGTAGTGACAGGGAAGAGTGGTTGCTGCTTTGAAGTAATGGAACATATCGCTGCTTTACGAGTATGAAAAATCCCCAGAGCAACTAGCTCCAAAAAGTATATCTCCAATAGGCAGAACCTTTAAGAATAAAGTGGCAAGTGGAGAGTGCGAACCCACCAAGGCGTCGGTTCCAAACCCCGTGGACGAGCTCACGGCATCAGCGCAGGCTTGAAGAAACTGCGCGCTGGCATCCGTGTACTGAGATGGTGCTTCGTCGAGAAACACACCCTGCATACCGAGCCCCGTGGCGTTCTCTGACCATTTTGCATAAGTGGTGATATCGTTCAGTGCAAGCGTAAGGTTGCGATTCGTGTAGTTGGTAGAGACGTACCCAATGGTCTTGACATTGGGAAAGCTGTTCAAAATTGGAATCTCCCGCGTGTAGTTCGCATCAGGCAGTGCATTTGGGCCAGGGCCACTGCTTGGGTTGATAACCAAAGTAAAGTTTAGGGCTGGATATGCTTTGATTCTTTATCATGTGTTAGCATTGTTGGGCTCGGATGGTGAGGGATAAGCTGAATGTTGCAATATTGGTGGCGGGTGGTTTGACTTGACTTACGCCGTATGGAGCAGATCCCAAGCACCGGGGCTAGGGTAAATGTAAAGAGGAACTAGGATGTTCGATTGTGGTATTCGGGTCTTCTTTTTGCCAAACATGACGGCAAGTGGAATAACAAGAGCGAGGGTGGAGACCACAAGGAGTATACAGATAATGTATACGGGTATTCCAAGCACCTTCGATCTGTAATTAACTCGGCTGTGTCTCGGAATCATGGGTCGTCGGTCTTGTTTTCTGCTTGCTATTGAAAGTAACAACGAAGTGGCTGCTGGGCTTTTATGTGGATTTTTGCCAAGACCGTTAGCGAGAACCCAGCTTGGTCGTTGGCGAAAAGTGGTTGGAACAGGCAGTCAGACAGCAGAATTTTTAAGACGTCTCTTGAATATTTGCAACTTGCATCTATGATGACGGAACCGTGAACGTCGCATTTTATGACCCACAGTGAGCCTAGTCTCCTACCAAGCCTTGGTAACCTCCGTCGTCCAATCAGGAAGTAGATACTTCCACTCATTTAAAACCATATGTGAAGCTCATGATCAAAGAGCTTATTTCACATAGGCAATTCCGCTTCCTGATATCCTGGCCAAGAATCTCGATTGAACACAGCAATGTTCCTCGTACCTGAACCAAATATGGAGCATACCTCCGACTCTGGAGACTCGAGTCCCAGCCAGTCACTACAATCTCACTCGAGCTCGGTATCAGAACCACAAACTCTTTCAACAGAGAGATCTGTACTCTTCGACACCTCACCTGCCGAAGTTTGGGATTCTGATGCTGAATTCATTGCCGTGATTGGAGGCTTGGGATATATTGGAAGTCACACATGTTTGGAATTGCTCAAATCCGGACACAACATCATAATCATCGACAACCTTAGCAATGCTTTCAGAGGTGTTTACGATCGTATTGGAACACTTGCCAAACGCTACTACGACTCACGATGCGGGACACCTCCAATCATGCAGTTTTACGAGGCGGACTACCGCGATGAAATGCAAATGAGGGATCTTTTCAGCACCTTCATCAAAACGCCAACTTTCAACCAATTTTTTGAAAGCGAAACAAAACTCCAATCAAGAATCAAAGGAGTAATACACTTCGCCGCATACAAGTCGGTAGTAGAAAGCATCCATCATCCTCTGAAATACTACGGGAACAATGTCGCCGGCTTGATTGAATTCTGTTCAGTCCTGGACGACTTCAATATCAAGACGCTTATCTTCTCATCATCAGCTACTGTTTATGGCTCGACCGCGAACTCTGGACTTCCTCTGCGAGAGGAGTTCTGCACACACAAAGAGGAAAGTTTCATCAACCACCAAGGCGTTTCTCAAACAACACGGGGAGGCTGTACCGGACTTACGAATCCTTACGGAAGAACAAAGTGGATGTGCGAAGCCGTTCTCTCGGACCTCGCATACGCAGATCCAGAATGGACGATTGTTGCTCTGCGATATTTCAACCCCGTGGGCTGTGACGAGTCCGGCCTTCTTGGAGAAGATCCCCGCGGAGTCCCAACGAATTTGGTTCCAGTTGTCGTTCGAGTCCTCACAGGGCAAATGCCAGAGCTCAAGGTCTTTGGCACAGATTATCCGACACCAGATGGAACAGCGGTTCGAGATTTCATCCACGTTACGGATTTGGCTCGGGGTCACATCGCTGCGCTCTCAGCGGCTTCGGACGGTCGAGTACCAAAGGGGTTCAGGACGTATAATTTGGGCACCGGTGAAGGCCAGTCGGTGTATCAAGTAGTCAGGGCTATCGAGGCTGCGTCGTCGACGAAGATCCCCGTTCAGACAGTCGATAGGAGAGCTGGCGATGTCGGCATCTGCGTCGCAATGCCGACGAGGGCGGAGAAGGAACTAAACTGGAAAACGGAAAAATCATTGGAAATATCTTGCAGAGATGTCTGCAATTATTTGGACTACAGAGAGAAGGGTTTGGTGGTGATTGACTGATGGACCAATCTTTAATCTATGTATATTCTTAGCTAAAAGTTCTATTCTTCTTCTTCAGCGGGGGGTGGGAGGGCGTTTTGGAGTGTAGTTACAATCTTAATAGCACACGCTCCTTTCAATAATTCACTTATTTTACATCCCTGGGATCTTTGGATAGATCTCTCGATAGGATAGAGGCAGTTATTGTCGTGCAGAATTCAACAATTCTTCCTCAGATCACGCCCTAGCGGATAAGCGAGGCGCTAAGCAGCACCAAAAGCGGGGGATCACCATGTAGAAGAATAAATCTTTTATTTTGTCATAAACATATGCTGCAGGTACTTTATCCCAGGGCAGTTGACGGAAAGTCTCATGAAATACCGTAAGCATAATTTAAGGCGGTGGTGCAGGAAAAAAGAATAATAGGCGTTGATCCCTATATTGTTTTGAAGCATTCTGTTTGGATATATCTGGAGTGCTCAGTGTAGTAAAGTGAGGGTAGTTTGAGTCATATGAACTAAGTGTTACCCTGAATTTGGGGTGGCACGGGACTGGCAAGTGATGTTTTGCAGATATCAAGTCGTCCAGATCTCAAACCGAGGGCTGAACTTGAAGATTTCCAAACCTTCAAAGCTCCAAGAAGTAAAAATCTCCAGACTGTCTCCGGATAGCTGCTACCAAGCTGGGGATATAACAGGCTCTACTATGCCCACCTGATACACCCTGGCATACCTGTGAGGCCAAGGTGTGTTTCGGATTTTTAACCTATCGTATGGTGAAAAGTAGACAGTCATGGTTTCTTCTATGGCACGGCATAGTGCTCCCTTCGTCCAAAAAAAGCCAGCAGTGCTGAAGTTGCGACGGGTTAAGTTCATAATAAGTAACCAACGACTTTAATTCATATTAGTAGTTCTTTAAAACCAATGAAAACAGTTTCAGAGTCATAGAGGATATTAAAAACGTTATCGAGATTAAATTATTTGGTTTCAATTACTAGAAGATAGCTAATTCACTAGAAGATGCTCGAATTTTCACGTCATATTCTGCATTTCCACTGTAGCCTATAGTTAAGGCTAAGGTGCTTCAAACCCCACCATACAAAGCAGCATAGGATTCTGGAAGGAAAGAAGGGACGAAAGATCATCTGCTGTAGTTGGATTTAATTTTCAGTACCTGGGAGTAATATCAGAGACGCGGGGGTGAATCCATACCCCCAGAAATTGTCGTCACATTTGGCCCTGGTTTCTACCAAGCTAGCCTACATCCCCCCGAAGCATTCTGCTGCCTAACCTCAAGTGGTATCATCTCAAGGTTTATAACTATAACGAGGGGAGCATAGAGAAATAATATTAAAAAAAATCCATAGTCTTAACAAGCCTCTTTACTCAATGTTAGATGTCTAATTTCTTGTACCGCATCATTTCCTTCTTGTTAGGCGTTACCCCCATCATATTTACAAACACTTCAAAACCAGAAAGATGACTGCTTGAATACAAAGAAGGGCCTGGTAGCAAGGTTCTAGTATCTACATCTTATCTCAGTCCCTTTTCTATATGATAAAGTATGAGGATGGAATGCTTTTTAAGGCATGACTTGTAGATTCTAGCAGTTAAAAGATAACTGATTAACTGCAGCTCTACACCTTTGATGATTCGGGGTCCAAAGCTTCACCTCTCACTACCCAAGATTCTGGTATCTACTATTATGAAAGAAGGTGCGTCAATAACCTGTACAAGCTGGAAGTAAAATAGAAACCCCAAAGCGTTGAGGCCCTCTTAAGGCCAAATTTTAGGTTCCTTTGTACGACAACAGTGCTATATAAGAACTAATGGCTATGTAGGTGCTGGAATTCCGGGATGAAGAACCTATTTGGAATAATCTCAACTAATCAAACTACTATAGCCACATTAACTTAAAGAAGGCATCCAAGGCAGAATTCGTAAGGTAATTGAATAGTTACAGAATCACAATATCATACCTCTTCTCGAAGGTAGCCTAACCCAGCCTGGTCATTTCTTAGCATTCGGTTCTATCACTATAATCACGTGGCTGGATTTCAATCTCTCCTTTCTTTACAAAGATCATTATATAATATACTATACCTTTCACTTATCACAGGTGTCTTGCCTTTTGTTTTGGAATTAATGTGCCTCTTCTCAAAAACATATTTACCTACCATTTAACGTGACATGCATTCCTCGCTACCCATCTCGCCAAGTCTGGCCAGCCGAAACACTCACTGTCCAGTCACCAACCCCAGGCCATGAAAACTCAGCGTCAAAAGTAAATCAGCCCAGCTGAAGTCGGCGAACAAAATTGAAGATGAGCTTTTATCACTAGCAACACGGCAGGCAAAATCTGAACCCATGTGTATTCAGAAACATGCTAATTTCCACCTCTTACTTGGATTGGATATTATGGCTTTTCAACCCGCTATGACTTCGATCGCTTGGGAGATATTCCATTCACCAAATTGGGCATATCCTGTCACCTCCACTGTCCCGGATTTCCCCAGTTTGTGGACTCCTTATCTCACAAATCTACTGCAAGGGTCACTCACGAACTCACATCAGCCTATCTCAAAATATGTTTGTTGAAAATATTACATGTATGATTATATTTCATTCCCAAATTATTACCAATTCTACTCACGTGCCTTTTCCCTCTTATCCACACTATCAATAATACTCTACACATAAGAAACTCCTTCAACATCTCCCCCCAAGTACACAATTAGGAGATTACAGAATTAACATCCCAGCAGCAATAACGACAAATCCTTTGAATAGTATTTCATAATCCCCGATAGTCTCAGATAGACGTCTTCCTGAACTGGCTTGGACATCAATAGGTGTTGAGGCAGCTTTCACTGTACCTGCCACCTTTGAGGTGCTGGGTTGTGCGATTTTGGTCCTGAGGGTGGCAGGTAGTTGAGCAGGTAGTGGCTGAGTCGGTGGTAAGATGGCTGTTGAGACTGTTGATGCCGTTGTAGGTGGTACATTATATGATATTGAGAGAGAAATAGTTCCATTCTTTACCGCAGGGACGCTTGTGGGTTGAGATAGGTCAGTCACGAGAATTGTGATGGGTGCTGTTCCAGTTGGCCTAACAACGGTTTGCGTAGTCTCGCAAGGGACGACAGTGGTCTTGGTGAGGATCTGTGTGATTTCCTTGCCTACAACACAGCTTGTGACTGCTGGGCCGCAAGAGGTAATGGTGCTTGTTTGAGTAATGTAGATTGTCTTGGTCGTGTAGACTACAGGAGTTGTCGTTGGGACGACGGGAATTTGAGTGACTCTTGTAGTCTCACAAGGGACAACTGTAGTCTTGGTTACAACCACGGTTGTAGCATCTCCCACCACGCAGCTTGTCACTGTTGAGGCACAGGATGTAATGGTGCTCATCTGGGTGATATAGATAGTCTTGGTTGTGTATACGACAGGAGCGGTGGTTGGCACTGACGTCTCACTCTGGCAAGGTACTGTCGTCGTCTTGGTAATAACTTCTGTGGTGACGGACCCATAAGGACATTTTGTGATCGTTGGAGCGCAAGATGAAATAGTATATGTCTTTGTAATAACGACCGTTGATACCGTGAATGACGTGCTGCCAGTTTGAGTTGTCTTGCTGGTTGGAGTGACAGAAGAGCATGGTGTCGTTGATAGAGTTGATGAGCTAACAGTTGAAGACGAAAGCTCACTAGAGGTTGGTGTAACTGTATTGCTTGGGGTTGAGGTACTTGAAACAATTGTGCTTCGAGAAGTGGAGTTACCATAGCTTGTTGAGCTCAGAACCGAGGAAGATGGAGTCGGAGTCTGGGACAACGAGGTACTTCTGCCTGAAGACGTTGAACTTTCCAGGGATGATAATGAACTTGTTGTTGAGGAAGACGAGAGTGGGGCTGAAGTGCTTGAAGATGCTGAACTGCTCTGGGAGGATGACAAGCTTGTTGTTGAGGAAGACGATAATGGAGTCGATGAGCTTGAAGATGTTCCTACACTTGATGATACTGAGCTTGAACTTGAAGTCGAGCTGAGGACAGACGAACTGCTCAAGGAGGAAGATGTTGGCGTTGGAGTTGGAGTTACTGAGCTTTTGGATGAGGTAATGCTAGCGCTAGATGACGTCTTGCCGGTGGAAGAAGTTTGGCTTGTGGAGGATGCAGTGCTCGTGGACGAATCCACACTTGAGGAGGATGCCTTGCTCGTCGAAGATGTGGAGGACAGAATGCTCGATGACGAAGTTATGCTTGTCGAAGATGTGGAGGACAAAATGCTTGATGACGAAGTCGCGCTTGTCGAGCTAGACGAAAGTATTGTTGTTGATGACACAGATGAAGTTTGTGAACTCGAGACGCTCGAAGAAGTCGAGCTTTGGATCGAGCTTGAAGAACTCGACACGCCACAATCGACTTCATCATACACACTAATAGCTTGATACCCTCCACAGATCTTAGTGGGGTCCCCAAAGCATTCCTGATTGCAAAGACTCTCGAACGTTGGAACTGCACTGTCATGGATGATGGTATCACACCAGCATTGCCACCCATTTTCAACTCCAGCATATGTGTAGCCATTCGTTATACAAACAGCCTGACAATTTGCCACATTGGTGTCTTCACTTTCGGAAGGGACAAGTTGAATTGTGAGGGGATGCGAGGTGTCGGTATCTTCGAAGCATCCGACATAGGTCCAGCAAGCCGCTACAGGAACCGTACCTTGGGGACGAGCAGTAGTGGCAACGATGAAGGCACCGAGCAAAACGAAAGTTGGGAGATATCGTGCCATGATGGCTGGCGACGAACTTGACTGGAGCGAGTGGATGGGAAAGTCAAAACAAAAGTGTAGCAAGCTCAGAATATCAGAAAAGAGAAACAAGAGGAAGAGAGTAAGTACAAAAGATTTTTTTGTATAAGGAATAATAATTATTATGCATCAAGACAGCGCAGAATCATTCTACGCAAATTTTCTAGATTGGTGCGGAATATTGAAATCTGCATAGCGTCCCAGCAATACGAGTGCCAGGATCCATTTTGGGATACAAGGAAATATCAGGGTACAGGCCAAGTGAATAGGCTACTTAGTCGGCGTAGACTCTGAGTCGGGATGGAAACGTGCTCCATCTTCCGAGGCTTCCCACGGATCTTCGTGAAGTTAGAAATACGAGTTAAATAGTGCAGAATTAAGGATATCAAACTTTAAGATAGAGCCACAGGATCGCAGAATCGTCGAGACCACTTTTTGAACGGCGAGGCCTTGTAAAAATCTGGGGCTTTTCGTCCAAGATGCGATGTTTCGGCGGGGCTTTGTTTTTACTAGTGGCATGAGTTTGTGCTGGCCGTGGGCCCAGAGGCGTTGCGGGACTTGTGGGTACGCTGAGGACTACAATCATGAACTCCGCACTTTGGAGATGCAACTTGTGCCCCCTGTTGCAGACAATATTGATTTTGCTGGACTTCTGGTGGCTAGCCCTATGGCCAAGTTTGAGCTGAGCCCCGAACCTGACAACAGGCAGGGATGAAATTGCCTGACGGAAATCCGTCGATCCAGCTTGCAAGTCCCCCGTCTCCCCGTTCGGTAACCAAGCGTCCCAGGTCCTTGGAGAGCGAGGGGTTGACCAGGCATTCTTATTACGGTGAGAAATAAGCACCACTATCCACAAATCGTTGTGGCAATTATGCGGTTTCTGAATAGCCGAGCTTCTCGCTCCACGCTGACCTCTCAATGGATGCCAAGGCAACCACCTCATGAGGTTGCAACCTCAACTCGAAGCTATTTTTCTCACACGAACCACGAAGAGAGGATCCTTGTGATATTGGAGGGCCTCTGACGTTTTCCCACCCCCCGCTCGCCCAGCCAACCCACTTCCTCCTCTGTTCGTCGCCCATTCTCAGCCATTTCCCAATGACCTTGGTTGGAAGGCACCTGTTGCTGGACGCCATATGCGCTGCCCCCCCGCTTTTAGGACTTGATGCATTTCTTGGAATATGGATACGGGTTGTATAAGGTAATCGACCGAAACATTGCAGATGACGACGTCGAGACTCTCGGTGGGGACCGCGGAGAATCTTGGATTTTTATTGAGATCTTTGACAAAGAATTTGGTAAGATGGCCGGTGTTCTGCAGTCCAGATGCGTTCATCCCAATTCCTATCATTGTTGCAGGCTTCAGTGTGGGCGGCATGTGCGAGACCCAGCTGGAACAGAGATCGAAGACGCTGTGGTTTGGCTTGATAGTGGTAGCATAGTATGACTTGAACGCTTCGATAGCTCCCTCGTCAATGTGCTGGACAAAGGGTGGCTGGGAGTACCATTGAAAAATTCGTGCTCTCATCTATCCCCCTGAAGTGGGGGTTATAAGAAATTCGAAATGAGACAAAACTCGAGGGTGGGGCCGTCAATTGTGTTGATAACCTTTGTAGAACTCGCCTTCTCATTATACATGCGCTTACTTGCATGGAAGCAATGAACTAGTTGTTGATAGAAAGAAGCCTATACGTCATTAGGAAACATCGGCCAAATCGCGGCTAAACTGCAAGATGTATCACGTGATACAACAACTCCCTCAATGGGAATAACCTCATCATCTGCCTGTGCGAAGGATGCGCAGAAATGCTGAATCGTCTCTCCATGGCCGCTTCAAGGAGTGATTATGTTTATTTTTAGGACTAAAATCAACTCGCCATCCTCAGCCAACCGATCACAAGCAAATATCC
This sequence comes from Neobulgaria alba, assembly GCA_003988965.1. Lineage (NCBI taxonomy): Eukaryota > Fungi > Ascomycota > Leotiomycetes > Helotiales > Gelatinodiscaceae > Neobulgaria > Neobulgaria alba. The sequence goes on from QYAM01000070.1 coordinate 134,798, forward strand.
ACCGGAGTATTAACTCGAGCTCCCACACTTGAAATCGCAGTCTTTCCTCAGGCTCCCCGCACAGCTTCGCGTCATAACCTAGGTTTCTGCTAGATACTCACTAAGATATTTGCCGGTATACAAAACGGCGACAAATCGTCGTTCTCGCTTGACGGGCTCATCATTAAGGATATCGACATTTGACAACGGTACTATTCTTATCACATCCTTGTTCACACAAATATGCTTACCACCAGCGATAAACTTGCATTTCTTCATAGTGCTAGTGACTAGTAACCTTCGGGTGAAGCTAGGGCAAGCTCTTTATCTATTCAGCTCAGTTTTGATCGGTAAACCTCCCTGCCTCTTCCTACACACATCATACTGCTATCAACTGGCCACATGAATTGACCACCTTCGATTACATGAACTCAAGGAGGGTAGTGAAAAAGGATAATACGACTCTGTTGGACTTTAGGAATACCAATGATCTAGATCGAATGAATTATTTTCAATGAAAGAGACTTGATTGAGGATCTCATAAGGAGAAACCCTCACTATCAATACTATGTGATCTACTCTACATCCGCCGTTCGATCAGGTACCGGGCCGAAGCAGATGTGGTAAGCCATACAGTTTGAATATGTAAGTAATTTATAAGAAAGAATAAACTAGAATGCTTGCTAATCATCAGGATCATCGGATCAGATGAGGACATCAATGGTATGATCAACGGATTCTCACTTGTGCTATTGTGTGCGCAGTGCGTGGTCAAGTAAAAGGTATAGAGTGATATACGCGAAGGTAGAATTCTAAATAATATCTTCAGTAAATAATTTCTTCAACAAATAATATCTTTAATAAACAATATCTTCAACCAAACCGCATTCCATTCAACCTATTAGTAATATGTGATGCATGCTCTCTTGATTTGTGGTTTGAAAAGACTAGTTTACTTTTGCCAAGTATTGTTTTTGAAATCGGGACAGCTCAGCTTTGTTTCCCGATGTCAGCAGTGAGTCGAACTTAAAGTCGTCGCTATCCTCGAAAGCAGAGGATAATTCTCCGCCTTGAGACTCAACCTCTAATGAACTTCGACGTTGAATTGCACGTAAAAGATGCGCGATAAAGGGTCCCATGTTCGATTGAAGATGTTGCGTCCACACTTCACACTCCGGCCCAGCCCCCAAATCCTTCCATCTCGTAAAGAATATTGCCATTCCGTAGCTATCATAGTCCTTGCAGTCAATACGGTATTCTGTGCGGCATTTTTGACATCTCCTCACCCCAGACCCGATGATGTGCTCGCTCATTCTAAAATAGATATGCGGGCATATCTTCTCATCGGGCAAATCTTGTCTGGAAGTTATGGTACTTAAATACTTAAGTGGAATGTATACGCTTTGTAGCCGATGCATCAGAGATCCTTGAATGATACGACATTCTTCGCTAAAAAGCCGCACATAGTCTTCCACTTCCACTGCCTTTGCTGCCTTGCTAGACATAATTTTTAATAGTTTTGTACATTCGGGTTGTTGGTAATATCTTTTTATAGCCATCTTGAAAGCAGTTGAACCAAATAGGTTAGTGATCCCCTGAGTATTATTTTCCCGGTCTAGAGACACACAGTCTGGGAAGCTCAAATAGTCGAATCGATAAGGCGTACTTCCGGTTCTATAGGTCGCCGAAGTGTATCTGTGAATGTTTTTTATATTATGCATTCTTTTGCACACAAGGCAAGCAACATGATTTGGTAAATCGAGGGCCAGGAGGTTTTGTAGCGCCAGTGTGCTTTCAGTCGAGGAAGCTACTCTTAAAAGATGCTGAGTGCCGAGCAAACGTTTGAGATGCATGCAGGAAAAAGAGAAGGCTACAGCTGACTCTGAAGGAAGGTAGTCTATAATATATAGTAGAATATCTACTGGAACTTTGTTGAGAATGGATGATGACAATGCAGCGGGTCTCCACCGCTCTCTCCGGAAGAATAGTAGTCTTCGAAGATAATCCATTGTGACAAGCGAACGATGTGCCACGGAGTAGATTTAGGGTAAGACCTGGAAGAAAGAGCGTGGGGATTGTATGTTAGAAAGTCGCCTAACTAGAAAAAGTGATTAGGTTAAATTCCCATGAATACACGGCCACAATCACCTTAGTTTTGCGATTATTTGGTCTTGTATAGGAGTATGTGAACGTAGCTCGGCCCTTTCTCCTGTTTCTAGCTGGCCTAGCTCTAGTTCTACCTCTGCCTTATTGAGTTCGAGAAAGGATTCGCGTATACGCGGTGGGAGTCGTGAATTCGTACGAAGTGCGCTCCTGGACCGGATGGTTACTCCCGTGAATTGCGACTATAGATGGCCCTTCGGATGCGCCCTGTGTTTGGAGGATAACTCTTGAATAACGCCTGAGTCGTGGGTGATTAATAGAAGCGGCTAGGCTTATGCAAGGGTCGAGTAGATAGAGAATCACGATCAGAAAGTATCTCAATTTGTAGATTAATCTCTGCTGTTCTATATACATGGGTGTCGCAGCCTAGATTCGGAGGCTAACCGATAGTGACGTAGGTAGGTTCCTAGCTGGACCCTAACAACTTACTAACCAATCTTGGAACGAAGATAGCAGACTGGGAGACGTGCAAATATATGTACGCTCCATTAGCAAAAAAATCTTATCACTTTTCCTCCATCCGAACCTAAGGGCTAGTGAGTTTAAACGGCAAATTCGGGTGCGACAGAAACACTTTTGATGTGATGACAGACTGTAGTATAAGGGGATAATTCTACAGGATGATTATATGCTCTTGGATTATGATATTTGAAAATGGCGCCAGATTCACAAAATGACTAGAAAGGCTTCAAGTCAACAGCAAATGTTTCGAGCCTTTATCAAGTAACTCGACGGCTCAACTTATGCTATTGAAGGTCTTCGAAATCACCCCATTTTCGAGCTGAAGAAGCTGGTTCAATCCAGACTAGCGAATTGATCAGACGAACAGGACTCATTCTCTGTGGGAAATGGCTTGATGGTGACCGTTCGATCACGGATTATAAAATCTCGGAAGACTCCACGATACATCTAGTAGTGCGACCGCACGATGCATGAGCACAAATTGTTATTTGTAAAGTGCTCTTTGGTCTTGTCTAATTAGCGGTTGGGTCTTAGACAATCTGTTGTTATCGTGCCCTGTATTTCAAGGAGGTGACATCATAGGGCGATGTGATCAAGAGTCAGTCTGGTATCTTAAACTTTCTATGTTCAAAATCCGAGGCCAGCTTAGGAAATGAAAATTTAAATTCCAAACTTTTCCGAAATCCTGAGGAGAGTGAGAGGTCTAGTCATTAATTAATGTACGCCTATAAATAATAGTCCTCGCTGACAACTATGTCCTCCCCGAATTTACCACTCAAAGAGGGAATTTAAGCCGAAGGAAATCTCAGGTCAATTCAAACCAGATATTTTGTACCGAGCCTCTTTTTTGAAAATGAAATAAAATGAAATGAAAGGAACGAGACCCGGATGCTGGCTGAATCGGAAGCATCTCATACTAATTAGGGGCTAAACACTCAAACTTTGTTGGGGAATAGAATACCTTCCGGTATTGCACACTGCAGCTCCTGTGTTAGTTGTAGCCGTGCTATAAGACAAAGACTGGGACGGTTTGCTTCCAATAGAGGAATATGACGTTAGAGATAGCTCAAGGTTTAATCCATCAGAGTATAGAAGCACACTGCGAAATGAAATATGATTTTGAGATGTGCCTGCGTGTAGTGTTGAGCTGTTGGCGGCAGTTGGGATGCCAACCACTTTCTCCGACAGTGAATCGAACAAAGCTGCGGCCGATTTCTAACAAAGGAGAATTTTGTATAACCCCCACACCCTTTCTTTCGTTCCAATCCACATACATAAAGGTAGTCGACAATACCAGCCCGACATCACTGCAAACCATCACATGACTTCGTAATCTACTAAGCTCCTTTCAGAAGCATTTTATACCGACGCGTCGTGCCGGCTTCTCATTCTTCACCCCCGCACAATTCTCACTCCGGCTTCGAAGCATCAGAAGGCGTGCGAAAATGCATCCTAGCCTTCGAGCGGCAGAGACGGCAGCGTTAGAAGGGAATGCCAACCAGGATTTTGATACCCAGAAATGTCGCGAATTGCAAGACGAGCTTCTCTCGGTGAGTGAGGACCAGTGGCAAGCTGCGCAAGCTTTCAGGGTGGGCACTGACCTTTCACAGAGCAGCCCTCAGCGGCCAACGACGAGGCCTGCAAGCCCTGAAGTTCCGCCAAAAGCAAAACCATCGCGACGACAGCCTGGCGCGTTGACTTTCTCACCAATCCTGCAACACGGATCCCCAGGCCCTTCACTGCTTGAGTACGCCCCAGCGAAGCTTCCAACTATCTGTGAAGTCGAAGAGAACAATCCCGAGGATAGAAGCCAGCCGACTCCGAATGAAGACTCATTGAGAGCGATTCTCCATCGAACACAGCAAGCCGCGGCACAAGTTAGAGGTCCTCAAACAGATGTCCCAGGCAGCCAGCTAGCCCCGACAAAGTTCGCGGGAAGGATTAGCCAAGGCAAATTGAGGCTCTTTACGCAGGCTGGTATAGAAATCCCCCCACCTCAATTACAGCAGAAGCCGAAGGCAGCTATGGACGACTTCACTCAAAGAAGTTCGATGTCGGCGACACAAGTGAACGGGGAGGAGGTGTATGCACCATACAAGCCCAGGGTGCCAGACCATGCTGAAAACCACATAGCTGGTGATGTTGATGACGATGATCTTTTGCCTACACTCAACGAGGGTCCCAACTCCCACAAACAACGTACCGAGTCGACTCCGCGAACATACGAAGAAAATAACACAGGTCATATCACGTTGGACTTTGCGCCAGACTTTCCCCCTCCATCTCACGTCGATGAGGATTTCGAATCACAAGATACTTCATTCACCATTCCACCCCCTAGGAATCCCCATCAAAGCCAGCTGCTTCACGAACCTCATACTCCTGCACCACCTACAAATCCGTTCCGGCAAAAGGGCAGTGTCATGAAAATGGGCGATGTATTTAGTGCTACACAGCCATCCTCAATTGCCCGACGCGTTACACCAAGCTCTTCCCGTCCATCCCCAGACGTTTATAATTTCTCCTCCCCTGTGAAAAGACGGAGGCTCGACTCCTCGCCATCAATAAATCAAGCCGAACTAATAGCTCCGAGAATTTCACCCTTGCAGTCTTCTGTGAGAGGATCTTCACCAATCGACGATTTAGCAATAGCTCAGAAACATAGCGTTCAGTCATTCGATATTACTCCCAAGCTACAACGGCACGAACCACGGCCCTATATATCGATGAAGGAGAGCCAGGAGAGGAAGAAGCGTAATATTTCTAGAAATGAGCCTGACTCTGACTCTGACTCTGACTTTGACACCGAAACATTTCTTAGAAATCGGCGAAAGGGTTGGGATAAGGAAATTCAAAAAGAGCTAGCAGCAGTTGTGATATCAAAACGAGCACCAACTTCAAGCAGACCAGGTTCATCTACATCTGTTCCGGTCGAGGTACCTAGCACGCGGAGAAGTTTACCAGACGCTAATGCAGAAAGTGGAGACCTTGAGTCCACGGACGGCTTTATCGCTGATTCCCAAAAGCCCCCTGCACGAGAAGAGAGCCCCGGAAAGCTCTCGGGTGAAGCAATTCCATCCCGTCCAGCATCTCACACTCTTGATTTAGGCCTGCCTTTAGAAGGCGAAGGCAGCCTTTCTCAAACTTCACAGTCAGAAGATGATGATATTGCCATGCCAGAGCCCGTCCTAGAAAGTACACCGAATATGCCGAAAGAGAGTGAGCATTCTGAGAGCAGCCTCCCTCTTTTGCGAACTCCTTTAGTAAGCAAGTATCAAAATGAGACTGTTCCAGAAACTAGTCCTTCCGACAGGCAGTTGCGGCCGATGGGGGAAATTGCGAACATTTCCTTTGGGGCTCGCGAGGTAGAAAACGACATACTGCAAGGTCTCCCTGGTTTTACACAAGATGTCGAATTTGAAGCGGCAATGGGGATCAGCCCTCAGAAAGAATCCTCCAAGGGGCCAACAACACTCTCAGTTGCCTCCCCACTAATCTTACAGACGCAAGACTCTCTACCGCCTACACAGGCTTTGGAAAGGGAAACTAAGGTGCCTCTGGACGCTCCACCTGCAACCACAACGTTGCAAAACGATCAGCTAATACCTGATGACCATTTAGGTGCTTCAGATCCTAGTATAGCGCAAGGTAAATTCCCCAAGGTGGGCAGAGAAGACTCGAAATGGACAGAAGACAGAGTTGTGAATTTGGCCGATGTCTCTATGACTCTTGGCGGTCCCGAAAGCGAATCAGAGCACCCTGTATTAAAGAAAAGATCCAAGGCTGCGCCAAAATCAAAGAAACTCAAAGGATACTCTCGGTCCACTATCCGGCCTCCAGCAGCAAACCCTCGCTCCACAACCCGTGCTGCCCCTCAATTGTCAACTTCTAAAACTAGCCTGGCTGAAGCAAATTCGGACACCTCTTCGCCATTATCTACACCAGACTCGACCCCTGCTATGTCAACTCCAGCAACTCGATCATCTGCAAAGCTTTCGACTGTTGAACCGTTTATTACCAAAGAGCAACAAACTCCTGTCCCTGCTATCTCGAGGAGGTCCACTGCCCGAAGATCTGGTGCAGCTGCTCCAGTCTATGATGAGACGTCTCCGATATCAACCCCCAAAAATTTCATATCGCCCTCCGATAAGGCTTCATCTAGGGAGGAGAGTACCGATCCTCTAACAATGTCCCCGGGGGTCTCTTTGTTTAACAAAATGTCTTTTGCAGTATCGTATATTGAGCACGAGAAACAGAAGAACAATATTATCAAACTCATAATCAAGCACGGCGGCCAAATACTCGAGGATGGATTCGACTCATTGTTTGCCCCAACACCCAAGACTGGAAATACTAAGCCACCCCTCGCACTGTCTACAGCGTCGAAGGGACTAGGCTTTACGGCACTGATTGCCGATGAACACTCCCGTAAGGCGAAATATATGCAGGCTCTTGCATTAGGATTTCCTTGTATCTCCGGTCACTGGATTTTAGCATGTGTTGCTAAAGGTTCTATAATTTCATGGGATTCATATCTCTTATGTGCTGGAAAGTCTTCAATTCTTGGGAACGCTATTCGAAGTCGAACTATTGCGACGTATCCTGCTGCTGGTGCCCGGTTGACTAACACTTTCGCACAGAGAGACAAACTTCTCGAAGGAAAATCAGTCTTGCTTGTCACTGGAAAAGGGAAAGCAGAGGAAAAGCGGCGTGCTTACAGTTTTCTGACACGTGCCTTGGGACCTTCACGTATTGAATTAGTGCCTGACAACTCAGAGGCACGAAAAAAACTGCTTGAGTCTGAATCCAAAGGGGAAAGTTGGGATTTGTTATATGTCGATAATAATGAAAAGGATGCAGGGGCTATGATATTTGGTTTGGGATCCTCAACAACGACTAAGAAGCGAAAAAGGGTTACCAACACTGTCGATAATGCTGAGCCACCTCCAAAGAAGGTTCGTGTCATTAGCGACGAGACTATGGTGCAAAGTCTCATTCTTGGGCAATTTCTTGAGGAGTAAGCCTGATGGTAGGGACCAAGGTAGGATGTATAATATTAATATTTCTAGAGTTACAGATAACTTGTAAAGATATTGGGCCGATGGGTAGCATTTGCTGACGCTTTATGACGGTATTCGGACTGTATGAATAAGATGGCATGGCATAGCGGGGTATGATGTGTGAGAAAACTCTATCATTACGTATATGTGGCGTTTTAGTAGTCTCTGGACGATTGCTATATGGGTGTAGCAAATATTGGTTGCTTAAGGGGGGCTTAAGATAAAGAATATGTAGCTATAGCAGAGAGAGCTAGATGAATGGAAGAATTACCTCTGGCAGATTAAAGTAGGTGCCGGAATTCGCTTACCAGCTGGAAAGACAGCAGTTGATATTTTGGCATTAATAAACAATTTGGACAAATTTTATATGTTTTTGATTCCCCTCTTCTAGAACTATATTTCGAAGGAGTCCGGCTTCGAAGAGGTTATTATGTATCAAGTAATTACTATTTTGGTTATTTTACCTAATAAGTAAATTCTAGTAACGTGGTTTATTAGTACCTCGCGTATATCAGTACCTCGCGCACTTTTCCGAATATTATTACCTACCAACTTCAACACGCGTTTTCTTAACAACTACTAATGGAAATTTAAATCTAAGAAGCACGAATCATTCTAGCTATTRAAGCTATTCGAACGTCCAAAAAGCTAAGCCGTCGCTCTGCWGYAAAAATCTACCAAGTCCCTGAAGCTACACTCCGCGACAGAATGAACGGTCGAACCCCCCTCTACGAACGTCGACYAGGAGTCCAGAAATTGAGCGAACTCGAGGAAGAAGTTATTGTTCGGAATATACTTAAGCTGGATTCAAGAGGATTTGCCCCCCGGTTGGCTGGTGTGGAAGATATAGCAAATTTCATCCTGGAATCGCGTGGAGGGAAACGCGTCGGGAAGCTCTAGGCTCATCGATTCGTATAACGACAACTAGACCTAAAGACGCGTCTTAATCGCGTTTACGACTTCTAAAGGGCCTTGTGCGAAGATCCTGAGCTTATTRGCGCGTGGTTCCGGCTAGTATAGAATATAAGGGCGAAATACGGCGTTTTAGATTGCGATTTTTATAACTTCGACAAGACGRGCTTTATAATAGGCATTATTTRCCTAGYAATGGTCGTTACACGCGCGGATCGACGTGGYAGAGGCAAGGCAGTTTAACCGGGCAATCGAGAATAGGCTACGGCGATTGCTTATATTAATAGTGAAGGTTAGGATATTCCTTCGTTTTTAGTAGTTTAAGGCAAAAACCATCTCGTGAATTAGTATACTAAGGGCGGTCTTCTATAAGATTAGGTCATTAAACCTACGAGTAATAAATAGACTAATAATAAGATAGGTCTAGAATAGCTTTAACATTTCGATAAACACACTGCTGCTCGCGTAAAGGGGCTATATCGGATGTTAGTTTTTAATAAGTACAAAAGTCACGAATCGGCAGAATTCTAAGAGTATTATAAGGCTTATAATATTATAACTCTTAGATTACCTCCGCATTCGTCCTATCTAACCTAGCCACTCGACRTTAGGTGTTTTAGTGTGTTAAAAAGGGCGTATAGTTCTTAAATTAAGACCTTTATTAAAGCCTATATAAACTATATTACTAAAGTCGAGTTCTTCCTAGCTTTCTCCGCGGCTTATAAACAGTCGATGACCGTCGCTAATGCCTAGGCTAGATTCTACGGAGCTGGTTTAATACCTTTTAATCCACAGGCCGTGATTTCTAAGCTAGATGTCAAGTTACGAACTCCTACACCCGTTAGGCCCCCCTCTACCGACGCTGACCCTTAGGTCTCCTAGACGCCTCACAACCCGACCAACGCCCTTTCGTAAACAACCTTGGTAAAGAATCGTATTGCCCGACACTAAGGAAGCTCGCCAACTCCTATTTTTGCGACGGTAGCTTCGTTGGCGAAAGGTACAGAGATCTTGGCTTATGAATTTACTCTTTTGAGTGCCGAGGTCCATACTCTTCGAAAGGCAAACGAAGCCCTTAGCAAGCGTCGTAGGGCCAAAAAGGTTCGTATTCGTCAAGGAGGTA